>VWYK01033812.1:0-12616 GCA_013399775.1 Semnornis frantzii | reverse complement strand
TTATCTTCTTTGTTTTGGGTTCCTTTTCTAAACATCTCTGCAAGGCTATGAGTGAAGTAGACATCACCATTGTTTACCTTCACAGCCTATAGTATAATTTTCTCTATTAAAATATTCCAATTAGCTCAAACCAGCACAACTGGGGAAAAGATATGACAGTTTGGGCTCTGGGTTGAAAATACCTTGAAAAATTTTATGGCAAAAGGACTTTTTTTTAAACTAGGTATGCAGAGATCAACTGAGATGATTATGATAGTTTATGAGTGAGACAACGGAGGAAGAAACCCTAGCTGAGTTTAGACTGATACAAGACCTTGCTTACTTGGATAAATAACAGGACACAGTCTGAGGCTCTCCTTGACCACAACAGTTAGCAAGACCTACAAACAGGAGTGCATAGGCACAAGAATATTTGAGCACCACAGAAGCATGATTTATGAACAGTGCTCTAGTATTCCCTTAGAAAAATAAATTATCTATTTCTCTTGTATTAATTGCATGGTTAGTTCAAATTGCAGCACTACTTGCAGCAGTGTACTTATGATGTTATTCTCTTACCAGAGGCTAACAGTTGTTATAATTACTGGTTCTGAAGAAGATACTGCCTGGAGTAGTGTAATAACACCTCACCTGCCCCCCAATTGTTGGATTACAAGTCCCTCACTTCCTATTCCAGCTTCCAGACACTTCCCATCTGCTACATCTACGCATGACTTCGTCATCTTTTCTGATCCTTTATGCTCTTTCTGCATGCTGTTTTTGGGATACTGGTAGCTGATAGAAGGCAGGATTCTTCCTTGTGTGGTCTTCAAGGGCAAGACTGAAAAGATAGTCATAGGTCATATGGCTGCAAAACTTTGCTTCTGTAGTTCTGTGGAGAATGCATTAGTTTATAGAATTGTATGGAAGTATGGGAACCACATGTTAGTCCTTGTGGTAAAGAAAGAAGCTGTTGGAAAGGAAATAAGGTGTCTGAAAAAGGGAAACTGTCAAGCAGGTTTAGAAATGAAAGAAACTCATAAAATACTTGATGTTTTGAAGCATAACATTTAGTCCCTAGCACGACGCCGTTGAATTCAGTGATCTGTGTTTTGCACCATGTCTTAAAATGTGTGCTTTTTGAAAACATACCCTCATCAATTTGTAGGGAGGGGGGAAAAAAGGAGAGAGTGAGAGAGAGAAAGCTATAATGAGCTCCAGCTTCCTGTAAATTTACCAAAATTATGTGCCTTTTGTAAGTTATGCTATTCATGTGGTCCTGTAGCCTGACTCCCACCCTCTAATATAGTTATCCTCACAGCACTTCTTTGTGGTGAGGAAGTACAATAATCCCCACTTTACAAATGGGGAGCCCTGGCAAAAGAGAGGCTTAGTGACTTGCCTGAGGTCATGCAGGCAGCCCATTATGGAGCGGAGAATTCAACCGGGACTCCCAAACAGCAGACAAATACTCCAGCCCCTGGGCTGTCTGTCCTTTTGCTCCTATTTTTAAAGAACTGAAAAGGTTCTGTCCAAATTTCAGAGATGGTTCAAAGGTTACTGAAGGCAATGTGGCCCAAGTGAAAATGTGCAGTTTACATAGAGAGTGGCAATATTGGTAACTCAAAGGTTTTTCAACTGGCAGCTCTGGCTTCCTCTCTTGTAAGCACACCCATGCCCTCTCTGCAACTAATTTTTCATTTTCCTCAGAGGAAGGACTTGGTAAAAGAAAATTAGTGTAATTAAATGGTGATACAGAAAGAGGATGGTAAGTATTTACTTATTTTATATAACCGGAGGAGAAAAACTGGAGTGGATTTCTCAGTGTTTGCTTTTTTGCGTTTATTTTTGTAAGCAGAGGATTGAGTGACAGAGATTTGTTCCCAGTAGAAAATGCTTGAAACACATTAGTCTGGTTTGGTATTAGAAAGATTAGAGGGCACACTGTGAGAATTTGTAAGGGTTTATGTGCTTTTTAGAAAGGATTAAGAATAAAAAAAAAACCCAGATTAGAAATGCTCACTAACCACATCACTACTCTACAAGCCAACATTTGCATGGTGGTTTTCTTTCATGTTTAATACCACAATGTTTGTATTGCAACTTCAGTTACAGTTGGTTTTGTTTAAAGACCATCTAAGTCTAGGTGCTCGCAACATGTGAAATGAAATGTTACAAGCTCATGTAGCATCCTTGAAATCTTATTGAGTAACAAACTTGAAATATCCAAGAAAAAAATTTTAGGGAGAGGCTCATTTTAGAAGTTCCTTAAATTAAAAGAAAAAAAAAAAATCAGCTACATTCCATAGCTTTTAAGCATCTGTTTAATTCCTGTCTATCAAATTTTAAGCTTGTTCTCTGGAATGTTTTTTTCTTTGAAATATTTGAACACAGAAATTCTGTAGTGACACCAACCTGCACAACATAGAACTATTTCTTTGTTTGGGATCACAATTGTTAAACACCCTCTAAGCTGAAAAAACCCCCCAAACAAACCAAAACCCAAAGCAACCTTCCTAATTATTTACTAGGAGCATCTTCAGCATACATAGCTAACTAAATGAGGATGGTTAGAGGCTTATGTTGCTAGAAAACTGCTTGTGCTGTTCTGAGCTTGTATTAATGTGTACATTCAATCCTATTTAGACACTTTTTTATTAGAAAGTCACAAATTTGTGCAAGATGTGCATACGGAAAGACTAGCTGTTACTTTGCTTCATGCATTACAGACTACATTAGGCATTAATTTCTTGCCAGTTTTTGGCATCTTACCAACATGCAATAGAAATGTAAGCTGACTGGTAAGAGTGGCTCAGTTGTTCAGGATTTTTTTTTTTTCTCTCTTTGTATTCCACTCATCCTGTTTTGTTTTATGTTTTGGGTTTTTTTCTGTGACACTTGATTGAATAGTCAGAGATACCAGTGGAAACTTGATATTGGCTTTTATCTCAGTCTTTGACAGCAATAAGATTTATTTTATTCAGGTAAAGTCCAGACACACCTGAACTCAGTGGTGCCTGGAGGGTGAGCCGTGTGGAGTATGTTCAAGCATGTGCCAGTGGTTCTGTTTCATTTACTAGGTCAATTTAGTCTTGCAGCATACACAAGGTGAAGGTTTCTGTGTGTAAGCATCTGTCAAGTTTAACAAATCCCTTAAAGTCACCTGGTATAAGCACTGCATTGTACCTAGGGACAGATACTTTAGTGTTTTGTCACCACAGAGTAGTCCTGTCTGCCTGTGCAGCAGGTGTAATTTTCTCTCTTACTTGTTTCGGCCATTATTATGTCATTGACCAAAATGGAGTTACATTTGCATGGGTGAATAGCAAGTTTGAATTGGATTCTGGATGTTGGTTGCTGTGAGTTTATGGTCTTATTTCAGTATTATAATTTGGGGAGTATGTGCTTGTTTTGACTGTTATTTTTGCTTTTGTAAACTCTCTGAAAAGTCGATACAGATGTGTCTGGGAAGGATAGGGTCTGTTACTGTTTTTTACAGAGTCAAATGTATTACAGTGTCTTCAGACTGGAGATGATATTCATAGCATCTGTATTTGCCTGGTGCATTGTCAGTACTGGTGGTCTGAAAATTTTGTTGCAGGCTTGTATTAGCAGATGGATCTGTTAAGAGTTTCATGACTAGAGAGGTGTTGCAGATTTTGGTATTTATAAGATAGGTAAAGGTGTAGCTTAGCAGAGGAGAATAATATGTGAAAGAAAAACTGGATGTTGACTAATTAGTCAAGCATTTTGATAAGTGAAGATCATCTGTGGAAAAGAGAAACTCAAGGAAGAACTTTGAGAAAGAGGACAGAAAAAGGGAAAATTAGAAATAAACCTTAAAATATGGTTTAAGCCACTTCAGAATAGGTAAGAGATATAACATTATCA
Organism: Semnornis frantzii; assembly: GCA_013399775.1. Taxonomy (NCBI): domain Eukaryota; kingdom Metazoa; phylum Chordata; class Aves; order Piciformes; family Ramphastidae; genus Semnornis; species Semnornis frantzii. The sequence continues at coordinate 8,746 of VWYK01033812.1, read as the reverse complement.
ATGTTATATACTAAAAGTGACCAAGGATCACAGTTGGTATTTATGGCAGCTTGAAATTTGAAAAATGTTTGCTCTTAATCTGTAAAGAAAAGTGCATTTTACAAATGGTCTGGCAAAAGTCGTCTTAGTTTAACAGATTTTTCTCTTGTTCAAATTGAAGCTTCATTTTTTACTTGAGTATTATCCATTGTAACTTCCATCAGAATCAGATTGATAAATACATAGGCTGTCACTAGTTGGCCTGTGTGGTAGAGGATCGTAATGTAAAGAGGAACTCAACATTCTTTATTGGTTCAACATGACCAATGGGTGGGTCAAGTTGTTTCTCAAGTTTTAATTTCTTAATCTTGTCTATTAAATAGGCATTTTTCAGTAGGACCTCTGATTTTTTTGGTGTTTTTTTTTGTGGTGTTTGTTTTGTTTTGTTTGTTTGTTTGTTTTTTATTGAAGGAATTATTACTAGAGTCAGCTACTACTCTTTTTTTTTTTTTTTTTTTTTTTTTTTTTTTTTTCATTTTTTCAGTCTGGAAACCCTGAACTTTTATTTTTAAAAAAATACTATAATTTTTTGCTTTCCATTAGGGAAGTGTGAAATGTAGAGCAGATGAATCATCTTTGAAGCAGGTACTTGTAATGAGGTCTCTAAAATGTCATTTTTGTAGCTTTAATAAATTTGACCTCCATGCTATCTTAGTAGTCTCTATGCTGTAGAAGGATTTGCAGTAAAGTAGAGACTTGGACTTTCTACAAAAGTATTTGTTATGTACAAATGCAAATACAAATATGCAGTACTTAAGAGGGAGATATCCAGATATTTCTTAAGATCTTGAAAGCACAGTATGAAAAATCAGATTTTCCACATTCCCACAGGCAACTTAAATCCAGTGCAAAGAGAGGCCTCTTTATTTCAAAAGTATTTGTTTAACATTGGCTCTGCTTTTGAGACTTACTGATTTTGGTGTATACCAGGCCAGGAAAATCAAAGTCATGTTGTGAAAATATCCTCCTGAAGTGAGTTTTTACCTTTTAATGCAGTTGTCAAGGATGACGTTTTGGTTAAGGCTCTGGCCTGTGACATGAGAGTTCAAACTGAGTTCAGCTCAAGGCTATGACCTTGACTGAAACTGTGGGTGCACTGGGCAATCTTCTGGGGTCTCATTTTCCCGCACAGAAAAATATTCCTTGTCACCTTAGGCTGAAGAGTCTTTCTGTGTATATAGCGTACATATCAAACAAACTGCTTCTGAATCTTTGTTACTGTAATGCAAGTAACATCATAACAATCATCATAATTTCTGTACTTTTGCTTGGTTCTGTTTTACAGTCTGCATCATGGGGGATGTGAAGCTGGTGACATCTACTCGAGTCTCCAAAGCCTCCCTGACACTCAGCCCCCCTGTGCCTGCTGAAGCACCGGCATTTACTCTTCCTCCTCGGAATATCCGAGTGCAGCTGGGAGCCACTGCAAGATTTGAAGGAAAGGTAAGAAACAGAGGTGACGAAGGGCTTCTCCTTTTGGTTTTACCCTTTTTTGAAGCTGCCTAGTAGACTGCAAAAATAGTGAAGTTGCCTTGCCGGTACAGGACTTTTCATCTAGAAGAGTACACCAGTGTTTACCTTCTTGAGGTGGCAGGAGCGTTACAGGTCTCTGTAAAGGAGAATGTTACCATGCTTGAGTATATGCTAAGTAAAACTTAGCTGAGCATACCCAGCACTTAGTACCTGTGGAAAACTGCTTCAAGAGCTGTGTCTTATCAGAGAGTACACATCTTCCTACTGAACATTCAACTCCTTGTGTCCCAAATCTACCTGTTTCTGAAGTTTCATGTCTAACTTTGTGTCTAATCCTGCTAAGAATGCTCTTCCTAATAGTCAGCTATAGAGTTGTGATATTTTTGTATCTGCACCACGTACCACACCTGCTGTCAATCTGAAAGCAAAAAGAGCATTTTCAGAAGACTGATTTGTTCAAGGAAGCCTGGTAACCCAAAGGAGGGTGTGTAGTGGGGTGTGGACCCTAGGTTCTCTCCTACACCTTGTGCTTGGCACATTGAATAGTGATTACTGATGTCTATTTCTTTAAAGCTTTAATGCTAGTATTATCTCTTCCTTGTTTTAGCTGCCCTCCTTTCTCCTCTGTTAACCCATTTTTTTCCCTAGAGCTGCCAGTTTTCCCTCTTACTCCTTTCAGCTTTTCCCTGTCAGCTTCCTCTGACCACATCATGCTTTGATTGCATGCTGACAGCTCTATCATCAAACTGACTGCACTTCTAATCTTTGAAATGGTGGGACTTATCTGATAGAGTCAAGAAACTGCAACTCTAACAAAAGCAAGGGCTAGGAGGAATTTAGGAAATTCATAACTTCTGAAACTAACTTAAACAGAGGTACAGCAGATGGCATTTGATATTTATTTTATTTATGCAAGGGCAGGCCAGGAATTCAGATTTTTCAGCAGGAACTGGGCAGGGGAAAAAACAATATATAAATTTCTAAGTGCAAACCCAAAACTCAGAAGTATTTCTTGGATTTGAATTTTTGAAGAAAAACTGACGCTTTTCCTAGAAAGCAAGTAATTTCAATGACAGTCTTTAAACCAAAGAACTTTTTTGTAATCAAATCTTTAGAAAGATTTTTTTTTTAATTAGCTTACTTTTATTGTGATTGTAAGACACCAACCATTGTGTTTGTATGACATTGGCCTGTCCTAATGACAATTCACTTTTTTGTCTTCCTCTCCTTTCCCATTATTTCCTCTTGCTTTGTGGCAGGCAGGCACAGTGGAAAAACAACATGTTGCTGTATTATGCATGTAGCACCTACAGGCTTTACAATTCTCACTCAGACTTTCAGACAAGGCTACAATTGGCAATAACAGTACACTGAAATCAAAGTTGAGGCATGTGATGTTGTTAAGATTTGGGTGTACATTTCTCATATTTCCTAATTAAAAACTCGGGTAGAATATTTTCAATTTTTAGGGCACTCTGTAGACTTTTTATTATTTGCCACATAGAAGCAACTGTAATATGTAATGACCTACTAGTTACAGAGCTGTCACTGCTCTGCATTTTTAACAGATCTGGTTTTAGTGTTACATTTTAAGGGATATGTATCTCATTTTTAAAGTCATTTTGAAGACAGGAAGGGTAAAGTCTGAGGGATTTTTTTTTTCAGTAACTTCAAAAAATATACACAAATTCAGTACTAATTTAACTGATAGGTTTAAGTTCCTTGAAGAAACAAAGCTTTGAGTGAAGTCCTGAATTGAACCTAGTTGCTGAAAATCTAAATTCCAGTTCTGCCTGCCCATTTGCTACATAAGCACAGCTAAAACCTCCAATTTTCCATCCCTAAAATGGGGATGATAATACACTAGTTGTGTGCATGTCCTGTAGCTGAAACAAACCTTTAATGCTCATAGTGCTTTTACAAATGCCAAGCTTTAAGAGCACGGCCTGGCTGAAATGCATGTGGGATCTGCAATTACTCTGTGGCAAGTAGCCTGCCTTAACAGTTTGGCAAACCCAGATGACGCAATTACAGCCACTGTCTTTGGCACTTGAGCCTCCTGCTATGCATGGAGCATTACCTGTTTTTTTCCAGGCCAGCTTGCTGCCCCAGAAGACCTTTGTTTTACCTCTTTCCACTAACATGGGTGAGAAGAAATGTAACAATGTGGCTGAAGACATAAACCAATTGAAGACAAATCAACTGATCTTTATCATTATGAATTAGTTCAAAATTTCCTGGAATCCACCTGAGCTGGAGGCTGAGATACAAGCTTGCAGTTACAAATGTTATTATTTTTCATGGTGGGAGGAACACAGGAGAAGCAAGCTGCATTATAATAATTGGATGTAGACAATTAACAACTGCAGCATGTCCACCTTATACTCTTATGCAAGCAAAAAAAAAAAATTAATTATAATGCCAACTATTAAAATGGAGTCTCTACGATCTGTCATTTATAATGTAACATAGTTGTGGAGATGATGTTTGGTGCTGTTGTTTATAGCTGGTATGTTCAAGTTTGTATTTTGATTGTGCTCCTAATCTAGGAACAAGGTCAAGGTGAGGGGGAATGCAGTAGTACAGTACAGTACCAGGGGAGATTTAAACTGGATGTTAAGAGGAACTTCTTTACAGTGAGGGTGGTGACACGGGCACAGGTTGCCCAGGGAGGTTGTGGATGCTCCCTCCCTGGAGGTGTTCAAGGCCAGGTTGGACAAGGCCTTGAGCAACCTGTACTAGTGGGAGGTGTCCCTGCCCATGACAGGGGGTTGGAACTAGATGATCCTTGAGGTCCCTTCCAACCTTACCATTCTATGATTCTATGAGTATGTGTAAGGGGATGGGGAAATTAATTAATGCGAGATGATATATAAAAATATTAACAGTTTATTAATATTAAATATTCAGAACTCACATCACCCCGATCACCATTTAATAATAATATTAAGAGGCTCTTTGCAACATTATGGAAACTATGTACAGGTTATAACAGAATCTGGAAATAGTTATTAAATATATACATTAATTAAACTCGATATAAACTGGAAGAGAAGGCTTTGCGGTCAGTATACCGCTTGCTCACTAGATAAGCATAGGACATAAGGAGCAACTTTCTGCTTAGGGCAGAAGGCAATTAATAATTACAAGAGGCTTTGGCATTTACCAGCAGNTCTGGGCAGAAGGCTTCCAGGTACAGGCAGGATGTCTTGTGGTGTCTCGCGGCTATGCGGGCCAAATGCGTGGATGTATAAGAGGCAGCAGGCACGGCACACCTTGTAATGGCAAAGGGCGAAAGGCAAAGGCCAAAGGCAAAGGCAAAGGCAGCGTGCTCTCTGCTGATCTCCCTTTTATCCAATACAGCCCGAGACCAATGGGCCTTTGGACACAGGATAGCCAATGAAATGGCAGTTACTCAAGATTTGCCCATATTAGGTGAAGCCATAGGCCTGCTCCACCCTTCTTTGGGAAGAACACGGGCCCTGCACAAGACAACCGTGTGCACCTTGTTTACAACAGGGTCTGGGCAGGCAACAGACCCCAGACTCAGTGGCACCAGGCCCTTTGTCCCTTTTCCCGCTGTTGCTCTCCCCAAAACAGGAGGGAGAGCAGAAAAATATGCCTGGGCAAGCCAGGAAAGGTGTAAGCCCAATTTGGCCTGCCTAGGCCTACCACGACACCATGAAAGGATACCCTCAATAGACTCCATGTAGAGCATATATGCAGAGCTTGTATCATCTGGGTCCACTTTCAGCTGGTCAGCACAATGTCGCAGTTTAATGTTCTAGTGGTTCAGGAGCACAAGGGACCCATTAAGATAGACAGGTTCAGAAGGAAAATTTTAATAAAAATAATTTATTAAAATTTAGTAATAAAAGTAACTGCCGAGCATACTTGGGTTTTTCTGTTCTGGAAAATAGGCTGCAGATGTTATGATGGGTTGTTGCTGATACTCTGCTTCATCACACAGTATAAATATTAAACTAGATTCAAGCTGAAGAAAAATAAAAAGTTTTTTAAGTGGCTAGACAGGAGATTTTCTTCAAAGAGGTCCTCTGCAGTGGAATTTATCTTATCAGAAAGAACAAACATTTTGAGAGTCCAAGACAGGATATTAATCTGATATTTTGATGATCCTGCACTTTCACTAAGTAAACAAGGATGTCCCAGAGTCAAACTCATTGCCTTTCTTTCCAGTGGCATGTAAGGTAAGTTGTGTGACATGGCAATTCATAATCAAAGATTTTTCACTGGAATTTGCAGATCTGTATAAGTTTCCTTTTCTTGTGATGGGCAGAAAATGGCCATACATCTCCATACCTTTGCATGTTTTTATGCCTACCTGATTTCTCAGTATCTTGTTTACTGGTCTTTAAGAGACTACAGGTTCCTTGGCTTAAGACTGGAACCTGTGTTATGTCTTAATCTTCATCCTTCTTGAGAAGATCTCCTCCTTTATACTTAGAAATTTGACTTTTAATTATTAGACAACTCTATATAAGTTCCCACTGTAACTGCCTAGAGGATACTACACATCTCCATTGTAGAATCTAGCAGTCATTAAAATGTTGCCCTGACTCTCCACTCTGCATCCACCTATATCCATAGCTTAAGTGTTGCACTTAGAATGGATTGGCCCAACCTAGTGTTAAGGCTCAGGTTCAGCTTTAGCTTGGGTTAGCCTTGCCATGTGTGTATTAAGCTGGCAAGCTAATCCTCCAATTCTCTTTCTGTGCCTAGAAGCACTGAGAAGTTCTTTCATGGTTCTTTAGGGAAATTTTAAAAAGCACATTGGCTTTCTGCCAAAAAGTATGCAAAAGTATTTGAATAAAGCAACAGGATGGACTTACTCCATCAGAGCTCTTCATGGAGACTGCCCACATAATCACAGGAAATCACAGGAACATTTAGGTTGGAAAAACCCCTCAGAATCACCCTGTCCAACTGATATCCCTACTCTACAAGGTGCACCCTAAACCATATCCCCAAGCACCACATCCAACCCACTTCTAAACACATCCAGGATTGGTGGCTCAACCACTTCCCTGAACAGCCCATTCCAATGCTTGACCACTCTTTCTGTGGAAATAAAACATTCCTAATATCTAGTCTAAACCTACCCAGTTGCAGCTTGAGGCCGTTTCCTCTTGTTCTGTAACTATTTACCTGTGAGAAGAGACCAGCACCAAGCTTTCCACAACATCCTTTCAGATAGCTGTAGACAGTGATGAGGACTCCCTTCAGCCTCCTCTTTTTTGAACAGCCTCAGCTCCTTGAGTTGGTCTTCATAAAAGACTCAGTGAATGTGCTGTCATCCAGATTTGCCAAGTCTGTGCACAGGAAAATGTTTCAAGACAGAGAGAAATTTACTTAGGTTTACTTAGGAGAACCTGAGAACAAGAAAATGAGAATCTTTACTGTTGCTAACCTCTTGCTCTTTCCCTCACTATTTTAAGCTTTGGGTTCTAAGACCAATGAAATAGTCTGCAGTGGGATTGTTTCCTTCAAAAAAACCCAAAAAACAAAACAAAAAAAAAATACCCCAACTGCCCCAAATAAGCATTTTTAGTTGATAAGCATATGATTAGCTGCCCACACACAATTTTGCTGAACTTAAATAGCAATAGATGCACTACATCAAAAATCTAGCACGAACAAATCTGGGATTTTTCTGTAATGTCACTGAATGTCAGTGTAAAAATTGACAAGTCACAGAACTGTCTGCCTTCAACAAACTCTTCCCTGTCCAGAGTGATATTAACCTCTTCATTTGACTTTGGTAAGCAATTTACTCAACCTGCTTTGGCTGCACACATAATTTTTGAGACTAAAACTGACAGTCATTAATTTTATAAGCCTGAAGAATCCTTGTACTACAGCTCTGCTTGAGAAAAACAGCCAAATGTCATGCTACAGACCACAGACTGATCACCTAGGGGTCAGCAAAACATTTTTCTTCTTGGCTAAAGTACTGCATGGTTGGCAACAGGGAGGCATGAGGGTGGTTTTCTACTTCATGTATGTGGTCCATTGCCAGAGCCAAGATATCAAACTACCAAATCTAGTCTGGTATTACATTTCCAGAGAGCTAGATTTCATGTATTGACATAGCCTGAGTAGATATTTAGCTCATTTTGCTGCACACCGAGTAGTTACTGTTCTGTTCTTCCCCCTACATCTGCCTCGAGATAAGGGAGCTGGATCATAAATTTAAAGGCAAGCAGTATCAGATCCTGCCCCTTTAAAATGTGCTTTCTGGCTGTTCTTCTGCCACTCTTGCAAGACTCTGTTCAAATCAGTTAAGTTCAATGATGTGGATCAATCTACCAACTTCTGAGCTGCTTTTGCTGCTGCTGGTTCCTGAATAACTGAGATCTAACTAACTCATTTTACTGTGGCAGCTGCAGCAGTATTGCATGGCAAAACCTTTATTAATATTCCCTTTGCTTTGGATTTGAAACAGCAATGTGTGCTCTATTTGCAAGCCTCAGTCAGCAGTCAATCCAGAGCTATGCCTTAATTACTTTGTATGTCTAAATTTGCTATGGCAGGATCTGAAATACGAGAAGCCCATGTAATGGCAGAGGATGATGATGTAGCACAAAATCTTTAGCTGTTGCCTTGAGATACTTGCTGTTACAAAGTGTACTAGGTAGCTAATTGCATGAAGCCGCCAGTGTCTTTGGATCTGCACTTTCTGGAGGTGTACCTTTTCTGAACCATACAAGGGATAAATTCAGGAAAGATCCATGTTTCCCTGGGAGACAGCTGTCTGATGGAAGTGAATGCTGTGGGAGGATGTGTCCTGATCTGCAAAACTGTCACGTGCTGTGATACTCCCAGAAACCAGATATGAAATATTGACAGGTTCTGAGGGGCAAAGAACTGAAAAAGTTACTGACCTAACTGGAGATTTTATTTGATCTTTCTTTCCACATACCAGTGAGCATTTTTGGGAAAATTGTGGTGTGTTCAGAAGTTACTGATACATTTAATATCAAACAGACATTGAGGTATAGACAATTGATATAAAAAAGGGAAATAAACACAAGTCATGTGGCTGCGAATAGCTTATTATACATCTTTTTTTTTTTTTCTCTCTTTGGATCTTCTACTGCTATTTGTTCTTCCTTGGTGTAATTGACCTCCCATTAGACTCATTTACCTGTGCTATATTTTTGCCCACTTACCTGTTCTCATGAGTAACACACACATTGTTTTATTTTATTTTATT
>VWYK01033811.1:795-12773 GCA_013399775.1 Semnornis frantzii | reverse complement strand
GGGGATTAGAAGAAAAGCGGTTAGTGGAGTTATTCAGCAGAGAGGAGAAGCCAGAGCTGCTAGCCCAAGACCCTGTGCCTCGTGACACACACTGCCAGCTTGAGATGCTCTCTTCTTTACTACATGCTTCTCTACTACATGCTTATCTTCTTTTTGTTTTGGGTTCCTTTTCTAAACATCTCTGCAAGCCTATCAGTGAAGTAGACATCACCATTGTTTACCTTCACAGCCTATAGTATAATTTTTTCTATTAAAATATTCTAATTAGCTCAAACCAGCACAATAATCACACTTCCGTGTATCTGTTATGGAATCTAATGCCAAAGGACTTACTGTTACACTTGACGTCAAATGCTTTGAAGCAGAAGTATAGCTCATCAATAACTTTCTAGTAACTTAACTTAGTTGAAGCAGATAATAAAAGGATCCAGTGCTGAAAACTTAAACAGAACCAAAGAGAATACTTTTCCATTTAACATTTTCTAAAATGCAAATGTTGGCACCAGACATCAGGGAAATAAATTTGACAAATTTGTGTCCTTGGATCTAGCTTTTCTTCTTAATACATTGAATTTTAGAATGCATTGGTGTTTTGGGTTGTTTTTTTTGTTTTGTTTTGGTGGTTTGTTTTTTTTTATAACGTGATGAGCATTAGTTCTTTTAGTAGCTTTTCTACAGGTTAAAATTTTGTTGCAGAGTATAAAACTAAACTTTTTTTAAAAAAATAGAACTAACAGAACAGATGATTCTGAAGGGAAAAATTATGAGAGCTTCCAGTGACCTTGAATATCCAGCTGTTATAATATAGAAGAGCAGTGTCTGTGTTGCCACTCTCTGAAGGTTAGGTTTGTGTCTCGTGTAACCATGAATACATCAAGTTATTTTGTGTAACCTGTAAAAATAATTAAAGAAACCGCAACCCCATCAGTATTTTTCTAGCAAATGTTTTCAGGCTTCACAGGAGAGAAAGCAGTGTGAGTATGTTACCAGAATACCACCAGATTAAAGTACTCATTAAATTTATGCAGATGGTAGTTTCTTCCTGAGGAAGATGTATTGATGTTTACCATTATGAATATGAAAATTTTAATTGTGGATTTTGAAACTTCAGGAGGCATTTTGAGCATGCAATTTATCTTACGACAAAATTTATCCTAATAGAGTTGTGTTGAGCTCTTGGAATGACAAAAGCAGCAGGGCAGTCAGGCAGATTGTCCCTGGGGGGAAAAGAACTGTTTTGACATCTGTCTGAATACCGTATTTCTACTGTTTTATTTCCCGGATTATACTAAAGATGCTTTGTTTAGAGCTATTAAGGGCATGATGCTGCACAATACTGTAAGAGCACTCCAGATCTATGAAGAATGTAAACTATATGTTTTTAAAATCTGCTATTGTTATTTAGAAGTGTAGAGAGGTTCCCGATGCCAGAGATATCACTTCAAATTAGGCTTCTTCAGTTTAATATTCTGCAGCTCAGCTTTCCTAACTGAAGTGGGTACATGCTCTGATGCAAGTAGTGTGTTCATGCTCTCACATCCCAGCCAGTAGAAGAAATGGCAGTACGAGCCATCTGAGAAAGCATCAGCAGCCAGCTGTCCTGCAGGGAGGTCAGCTGTTGCACCTCTGCTGTGAAAAGGGCAGGTTTGTGGCTAGTAATAAACCAGTCTCTTGATTGTGGCTGATTTTGGTTTTGTTTGATTAGTTTGTTGCTGAGGTCAGCCTCCTGCCTTCCTGATCTACCTTCCTCAAGTGAATTGTTCTTGCTATGTTGCAATTCGAAATACTTTAAATGAACCAACCAACCAAAACACTCCAAAGAAATTCCCCCCAACCAAATCAAACCAAACCAAAACCTTCCTTACTTGCTCATGACCAAACCTGTTTTGTGGTTCAAGAAGAATGTGGCTTTCTGCCTGGAGAAAAATGGTCATGAGGCAATGATTTGGTGTAGAATAGAAGTGGAAGGTTGTAGTTTGATGGAAGAAGATGTATAAAATTAGAGAGAGGTATCTGAAGAAAGACAAAATTTCCATTGCAGGGAAGAGAATCAGAGGGGAGCGCTCTGATGCAGAACTTCACATGGGGAGGGAAGCCTTGCTTTTTTCAGAGCTCATAGGGATACAGCAGTGTTTAAAAGGGAATATAAATGAACACTTTCAAACACCTGAGTGGAATTGACCCTGTAGTTTGTAAAATTAATGGATGTGGATGGCTGAATCCACTGCTTCAGTCCAAGAGGAAAACAGAATGATGGAGGACTTAAAGCAATATTAACTCAGTTCTATGCGGAACTTAACTTACTTTTCCACTTCTACTTTAGGGGTTACGTCTCTAAGATGGTCTGAAATATTGTGGGCTCTTGAGATTTAGATTAATGTCAACTTTTTGCATTTTATTCAGATATTAATGTTTTAACTACATAATTTCACGTTTGGGGTTTTTTCCTACCTTTTAAATTTTTTCTTACCTTACAATGTTGGAAGAAAAGAGGAAAAGCGAAGTTTTGGAGTACGCGTTGAAAGACGTGGTGTCATTATGGCAAAGATCACCAGGTGGTGCTGTTTCACGTAGACTGCCGGGTGATGGTTCTGCGGTACGAGCTGGTGTCCACTTAGGGGAAGATGCTCTCCCTACTTTGGCAAGTGTTGCTACGAAGTCTCTGAAAGTGAGCAACAGAAGCTTGCGTAGAGCCCGTATTCCTTGACTTGAGCAAGAGTTTGAGGCCGAGCTACCCTGTGTAAACAGGCACTACTAATGAACGTGTTCACAGAAAAAAATGCTGTCCACGTACCCACCTCTATTGTATAGCTAAAAGGGTGTCAAGAAAATGTTGAATTGAAGCACCCATACTACCTTGTCAAAATAATATATACGAAACTTACCCCCAACCCTAGAAAGGGTCTTGAAATTTTTCTCTATTTTAATCAAGAACTGGATGACTTACAGAGTATGTGAAACATTATTTTAGACTGAAGCAGTTGAGTGTTTCTATTTAATTTTCAAGAAAAGTCCCTGAGAGATCCAGATAGTTCCTACTCTCATTGAAGTAAGACCAGACATTTACTGAGGGCTTTTTTTCCTCCTTTACAAGGCTGCTTTTTTTACATTATTAATCAATTCATCGAAAGAAGAAATTAAGCAAGAATAAATAACACACATGTTTAATAGTGTCGCGAAGCATGGGAATAAATTCTGTAATTCAGTCTTTTCCAAGGAGTGTGTAAAAATTCAGCATTGGACATAGTTAAATACAATATATAGCTTATGAAGTTTGATGATATTCATGACTCAGGAGCTGTCTTAGCTTCTCCACACACATGACTGAGAAGAGCATGCAGTGCATGCTCTTTCTCCACTTTTCCCAATAAAATTGCTGACCAAAACCTAGAGATTGCTGTTTCACTGTCATATCTTGCTCCCTTTTCCAGATGCTGGTTGTGCTCAATTGATCCAAGTAGGTGCAAAGAGAAGGGTGCCATGGAAGATCCTACCCTCTCTTCCTTACAAAGCTGGTCAGAGATTAGGTTCACACTGACTCTTAGAGCACTTGAAAAGTAACATCTTTTTCATATGGATAGCATTTTGTGGCAGATCATTCTCTTAATAAGAATCAATTACCTGCTGGTTGGTGGGGTTTTGTTTTGGTTTTGTTTTTTTTTTTTTTTCTTTGAGAATCCAGTTGCATGGAACAAATCTCAGGGGAAGTGTAAGATTATGTTTTTAAACCATTAATTTCTTCTGATTATCATACTGCTTTCCTCATGCTAATTGCTAAACCCTGTGGGATGTCACTAACATGAGATACAGCCAGTAACAGACAACAAAATCAGAAGACAGCAGAGGTGGTGATTTTAAACCCTACTCCTAGGTCTATGGCATAGCACGGAGAAATGGATAGGACCAGTCCATCTTTCTTCCAACTGAATATTGTCCCCACAGCACACTCCAAGTGTGCTTTGTCTCCCATGTCTTGAGTCTTTCAGATCATGTAGGGAGTTTCCACACACTTCCCTGAAAAGGTTGTTCCATAAAGTTGTGCAATTTATTCTGAGAGGATTTACTGGTGTTCTTCTGTAATTTCCTCATTACCAAGATATAATTATCTGTAATGTAATTATACCTACTGTAAGGGATTTCTATTCTCTCTGTGGTATTTATACCTCCTTTTAGAATCGTTACCATATTTCTTTGCAACTTTTTTAGCCAATACATGCATTTATATTATATTATTTAAATGGCTCAGTATTCTTTAATCAATCCCCTTTTCCTTATGTGGAAGACAAAAAAAATTAATCATGGTAACGCATGACATGTTTTGAATTTAAAACTTGAAGCCGGCCTACAGCTTGTCATCAGAAAGATTTTTTTTTTTTTTGAAGAAAAACAAAAAAAAAAAAGGAAGAATTGTCTGAAAATGTTTGCTTCCCTCCAAATCATCATTTTGTTGTTGCTGAAGGATTGGAAATCCTCTAATTACTGAAAGGTCAATATACCTGTAAATATACCTGAATATACCTGTAAATTGCTTTCTTAGAAATAATTACAGACAGGTGCTCACCTTTAGGTGTTGTAGATACTGTACTAAGCAAGCAAAAATACATGTTCAGAGGAACTCTCACTCACACTGCTTTTAGGGTAGTCATGCTTGCTGCTGCACTTGGTACTCTGAATCTTCTTTGAGTATGTAGATAGAGCTAAGTTACTAACTTGGACTCTGTGAATCTCTTTTGTCCCCACTCTTCTGCCCCTGTCTATGATAGTACATGAGCTTTTTTTTTTTTTTTTTTTACCAGCTTTTAAATCTCTTTTTATTTTACTAATGAGAAACTTGCTCCCTTCTTTTGAAAAGATTGTCATATGATTAGCCAGCAAAAAGCAATTGACAGAAGTTTCCCTGTGACTTGGAGTGTTCCAAATGAAGGATATTAGTATAAAGAACTGCAGGCTCGATGTAATGAAAAAGAGAGTATTCCTGCAGGATTTGTTTCTGAGGGAAGGGAACTCAGTGTCTGTTGCCAAGAAACTGTCACACTTGCCTTAATTATGATTAACAACATACACTTGTATCTGGAAAGACTTTTTTTTTTTTTCTTTTCACTGACTTTTGTAGAATGTCCATGTCATTGCTAAATATTATTTCAGTGACATCTGCTCTTGTAGTTTTTATGATAACTGCTGGTCTCTGGTGCATAATCCATCTATGCAGAAAAATTATTTGCAATGCCTGCATCCACTGTCAGTTTTACATGTCTTTCTCAGCAGATTTCTGCTTTAGGTATCACCAAACTGCATTTATTCTTATACCTCTAGGCACCTGTATAATCTAATCCCGCTCAAGAGGTGAAAATTGCTTTGAACTCTAAAGAATAATGCTGTTGCTTTTCATGATCAAGGCATTTGCCAGCACAGTTAGCTACTGACTCTAAAGCAAATCCGAGTAGTACAAAATCTGTATTCACGGACTGTTCAGATTCACGAGGAGTCCACTAAGTTTGCGTTGTAGAGTTTGTTCCTCTGCTTTTTGTCTCATTTATTGTACTAGTCTAGTCCACACATTATTTGCTTTCAAGGATGCTTCCAAAAACATACCAGGACCATGAATATGTTAGATTAAAATTGTAGCAATGCTGACTGTGTGTGGATAGAAGTGTGATACATTCTTATTTTGCAGTTACTTTATATTCAAAAGTGATTCTATTTTCTAGGAGAAGTCAGCAGAAATTAAGCAGAAATCAGTGATGGTATATTCTAGGAGAAACTATGTATTTAAAAATAAGATAGGAGAATTTAAATCTATGTTATAATGTACATTTATATGCATGTCCATATACATTAATGTTTTTCATACATTCTCAACTCATTTCTCTTCCAGTTTCTCCATCTCTTCATCCCATTGTGTTGTACAAGTAGAGAGTTATTTGACATAGTCTTCCAAAGTCAACAGTGGAACTTTGTTTCTTGTTAATTAAACATTTAAACTCTAATTGGCAACAGTTAAGACAATCAATGAATGCATATAGCATTCAGTCTCAGGGAATTGTAAAGGCAATTGATCTGCTCAGCAGTTTATACATCAGAAGCATTTATTTATTCACAGCTGAGTGGCTCTGATAGTAAAACATAACTGGCTTAGGTATTCATAGATATCCTGTTAGGCACAAAAGAGCGTGGCTACTATTTGGGCATTTTGCTGGTTTACAAGTGGAAAATACGTATATGAGCGCATTGCGATTTATAGTATACATCAAATGTTCTCAGTGGAAATGGTTTTGTAAGTGACTCTCAGTGGATGAAGAAAATTAAAGAGAGGCTTCACTGTGAATGCCAAGCCAGGTCCTAGGAAATATGATTACTAGTATTTCTCTTTGCAAGCGTGTGAGTGGGGAGGGACTCGGGAGCATACAGAGCCAAATACAAGGTGTTTGGGAAAAAGAAGAGAAATTTGAAAATCTCTTCTCTTTGGAATTACTGGGAATGTGTTCTTCCTTCTTTGCCATCTTTGTGTGTTTTGCTCTAAGTGATTTGGAAGTCAGTCTTTCACACTGTTTGTCTGTCTGTTACTTGAATTACCTGGGAGCTAGTACATTGCGTAGAATATTCTGCGTCATTGTAAGACTGCTCTCACATATACATACTGGAGCAAAGACCAAGTCAGACAGAAGTGCAATGGCATCCTGGCAGTGATGTACAGCTGTAGAAAGATGTTGCATGTATTTCTGCTTGCTACTTGGTGTTTGTATTGCTGGACAGATGACCTGATTTGACCCAGTCATCACTTTCCCTGTTGGTGTGCTACAGGCTTTTCACATGCAAGGATTCATTCTAAGGCACCTTCCCCACTGAATGTGTAACGTGGCTTGTAGTTGCTCAGGAACCAGGGTTGGGAAAAACTGCTGAGTCTACTCAATGCACCAGAGACTGTGATTGCAGCAAGGCAGGCCCAGCTGGACTGAACTTCCCTCCACAAACCACAGGTAATACTTGGCCTGCAGCCACAGCAGGGAGCTCAGTCCCATTGGGTTGCTACTATCTGCACGAGAATGTGGGCCAGCTTGAGTCAGCTTCTCTTCCCTGTGCCACTGACCCACCCTCTTTCTCATCAGCATCTGGGATGGAAATTAAACTCTTAACTGTAGAGCTCATAGTTCGGCCAGCACACGGGGTTAGCATATTTTGATTTCTTTCTTGTAATCAGGAATGCATGCTACTTCTGTATATAAAAGAAGAGAATTCTTTGTGCTGAGGTAAATGGAGTTTCTTTCTCTGCTGTTGGTGTTACAAGCTTTGTTACAGGTATCAGCTAGGAAATAAATTCCTGACATCACAAGATTTCTGATATGGTGTTTAACCTCTGACCTGGAAATTGATGGTGCTAGAACATGAAAAAAAATTGTTCTTGCAGGTCCTTCAGAGCCTCATGGCAGTTTGCTAGATACTCTGGAAAACTGGTTTTGAAGTGAAGTAGCAGGATAGAGGAAAAACCTTTATGTCATAGCTATCACCCCACCTGAAAGCAGGCTGCTGTAACTCAGTGTGACAGTGAACTAAGTCTAGTGTGATCTACGTGAATGGGCTCATCTTGCCTTGGCCAGTGGGTTATAGATGCACCAATTACCACCAGCACATCTTCAGAAGGCTGTGGAAGAGCAGTTGAACAGAAATTAACTTCCCCAGACAGATTTGTAGAAAACTGTGTGTGAAAGATCTCTGAGCACTTCTGTTGGTGTGCTCTGCAAGCTGAACATGCTGAGCAATGGGCAAGCATTTTGGATACATAATTTAGTTGGGGCAATTAATGAGGAAGGAATTATAAAGTATGTAGTTTTTTTATTTCCAAAAAACCCCAGCCACAAACTATATACAAACCAGTTAAATTTGGGTTCTAATTCGGTCAGGAAAATCTTCACAAGGATGCTCATAGGCAATTCATTAATTTAGGAGAATCAGAAAAGTGGAAAAGTTTATCCACAAAATGGCTTTGCCCCACTTACAGCCTGGAGCCCTAGGGAACGTCTGTGCTACTCAAGGCAGTGGAATAGGAATTTCAAGATAGTCCCTGGCTCCTTTGCAGCAGTGTTGGAACTGCTCAGCATCTTGATAGCTGTTGAGAAACTTCTAGATCTTCCCAGGCTCTAGCAGGGTGCTGGGAAAGAGGCAGACAATCTCTGCAGAGGTGCAGGCACGATCACTTGCAGATGTGCAGAGAGCACAATGTCAGTGGCACTTCTCACCATGTTGTGAGGCACTTAATGCCTTCTGGTAAACTTGAGGCACTTAAGTTTTCAGGTAGGTCAAGCCCAAAACATCAGGGCTAAGCTGATCTTACGCATGAGGCAGAGCAGAACACGTTGTCCAAGCTGAGAGCAGTGAGGAAGAGCATGTTGTCTGAGCACAGCAGAATGTAGAGCAGAGCAGCTGAGGCAGAGGCAGCTCTGTGAGGCAGAGGCAGCTCTGTGAGGCAGAGGCAGCACAACTGCTTGCAACTTAGTTCAATTTATATTATTTGCCTGAGTGTAATGGGTCCTTTGGCCACAGAGCTTCACCAATCAGAATGGCATTTGCAATACCGACCATATTAGGTGAAACCAGGGCTTGTTTACCCTTAGGGCAAGACACTAACAAGTACCTAAACATGTTTTAGGCCTATCGGCCTTACATGACAATATGGTAAAAGCATGTTTTTTAAAAAGATGTTCACATGAATTTACTGTTAAAAAGCAGGGTGATGGAGCTAGGTGGTGAGATAACTTTTCAACTTTAGAATTACTGACAATTTGTTTTTAGTTGATAATATATTCTGAGCATTTTTCAGTACTCCACTGACTGGTGACTATTCATCATATACACTATATTTGGAAGTATCATAGATACGGATTGGTGTTAAGATTGGGTGCAGGCATGGATACCTGCAAAATCAGTCCTTGTAGGCGGTAGTTGCATCTACATAGAAGTCCCAGGATATGATGGTGTTTTTCTAATTGGAGGTGTCCAAAAGACTGCAACAGTGAATGTCCTGGAGATTTGTGCTAGCTTTCCAACACTCAAACTGTGTTTTGCACTAGAGCTACTGAACTCTGGCATTTAGGGTATTTAAAATTCAGGTGAAAGAGACAGTTTTTCTAAGAAAATCAGACTTTGCTGCTCATTTTTTATAGTCTCAGTTGCTTATGCCAAGAGAGTGGATAAAGTGTTTGTGTATATATGTGACTGTGTTCAAATCTGTCACCAGAATCCATTCCAGTGAGCCATCCATTTCTATTACTGTTTTTCTGAAAATGTGCCCGACAGGTCCTACACAATTAGTGTTCACTGAGCTTTAATCTATACCACCGTTATAATTTAAAAATGGCTTCTGTTCTGAAAAGTTCTGGCAGTTGAGATACACTTCCTGCACATAGGCTTGGGAAACTAGTATGTGCCTTGGAATATGACACTGAATGACAGGAGGTAGGAGTAATTCACCATGTTTGAATTGTGGTAGTGAGGTGTTTATTTTAGATGCATAGACTACATGTGGGGTTGGGGGTTAGGGTTTTCTACTACTCACTCAAAGCAATGTAAATTTCCTTTTTATAGAATTTGCTTTACTCCTGTTACTTTTGTAGGAGTTCTAAAGCACTCAGTTCTGAGCTTGCAAGAGTTCAAGAAGTGGCACAGTGTAGGCAAGTTATCCTACAGCTCTGCAAAAATCTGCGTACTTTTCACTACGTGAGGTCATACACTACTTTTTTCATAAAATAATCACTGAAGTAGATGACTGAGCTCCAAGCCATTCGATTGTAAACAATTTCAACCACGCTTCTTAAAGACTGTCTCAAGTAACCTTACAGCATTTTTCAGTAAGAAGGTAATTTGCAGCTACCATTTTTATTCAAGTTTGCTTTCATGAATGACGGCTTCTTGTGGCCATATTATTGGTATTAGTCCCCATGCCCCTGACCCAAAGCCTTTTTTAAAGCTAATCTTCAGAGAAACCCATGCTACATTTAACTTTGGTATCTCTCTTGTGGGTCTCAAATCTAACCAGACACGGCTGATCTGAATATTTCCTGCATGTTAAACAGACCATTGTAAGCCTTTTCCTCCAGGCTAGATTGTTATAAATGCTGTTTATGATCCTGCTATGACAACTGTGAAGGACATGGCAAAGAATTTATCACAGGATTATTCATCCACCATCAGAATACCTAATAAGATTCTAAATGACCCAAGATGATAATAAGATCTAGCTTGTAGCAATAAGGTATTAATAAACTGCTTTTTTTCAATGAGGAATTGTCCTGGCATCATTACCCTGACATATTTGTTTTCCTTATATTTCACTGGCAATGTAGCTCTGGTGCTTTATACAGCAAATTTATAAAACCCCATGATGTATGAAAAATACACCACATCTGAAGTGGAACCCATAGGTTAAAGTCAAGAGCAGTCTGTTTGCCTGTGCCATAGGAGGACTAGACTTTTAAGTCACAGATTCTAATTTTTCCATGCTGTTTCTCTTTGTGTTTAAAAATTATACATAGAATAATGCATAGCCTGGTGTTGAATACAAGGCCATAATTGAAATGAAGGGATTTTGTCAAAATCATAACCTGGAAAGTGCAGCTCTAGTAATTAGTGATCGACAGTGGAACCCTGAAGTCCTGGATTCCTGAGCTGGAATTACACCTGCAATCCTTATTTACAATATCACAAACTTTAAAATTATTCATTTCCTGGGGAAAAAAACAAACAAACAAAAAAAACCCCAAAAAACCAAAAACGTACGTAATGCCATAAAAACCTGTTTGTTTCTGCTGCTCTGAAAATGACAGACAGAAGAGTCCAGGATCCTCAGGGAAATCTGATGTCAACACAACCAGTTGCTATATGCAGCTGACCCTCTGCTCCTTGCTTACCTGGAAGTGTCACAGTAGGGAACTTGTAGCGTCAGTGGCCCCTGCTGGCCTCACAAGAAAGGATCTTCATGAGAAGAAAGCCCATCTCAATACAGAGCTTCTGAGGAGGTGAGAGATCCCATATATCGGAAAAAAAAACATCCAAAACTGCTACGTATCCATGAATCCTATTGCACTGGTACTAAATAGCTAAACTACCCTTTCAAAATTCAGAGCTATTATAGCTTGCTTAAACAGAACTTTGCACTGGATGATCTCAATCTTTTACCAGTTGTTTCCCCCCCTGCATTTGTAGTAAGGGAAAATATGAAAGAGGTGAATTGACCTGCTCGGACCTATGACCCGAGGCAGTGATAGAATTTGTAGTTCACAGTCTTGCTCAGCTGCTTTGACCATCAATCTACATTGTGACCCAAATAATTTCCTTTGAAAAGCCAAAGATGGGTATGTATTTCATTATAATTTTGACTTCTATCAAGTTTATTCAAACTGGAGAGAAATTATATTCAGTGCAGAATGCCATGAATTCTAAAGCATTAAAAATATTTTGGATTATTTCAGCTCTTTGCTTTCATCGTGGTCATTATAGGAGAATGGTCTGGTTGCATTTGCACTAGTGACCTGGTCACTTTGAAAGGTTGGCTCATTATGAAGTTACAGTATTAACTTAATATTAACAATATTAAAGTAATATGCAGAGATTGGCAACATTCTAAGCAAAATAACTCATGACAGTTCTGCCAAGGTTTTGAAAGATTAAAAGTAAAATTGCCTTTTCTCCCTTTCTTTTCCCAACTATTGTATGTCACCCACCAACGCAACCTGTTAAGGAGAGGTAGACTGGTGCTGCAGTGAATTGCTGGAGGAAATAGTTTTATTTCTGTTATAGATGATTTTGTGGAAGAAATGAATACTTACCATGCTACAGTCTGCTAAAAACCTTCCTGATTTTGGTGCCTGCTTATTGGGCTGTCCTTGAGACACATTTGGAAAGCGGCTATTTTGTGAAAACAAATTGAGATCATTCAGTTTTCTAGGAGCCATAGGAGCCAGAACTATTTTTAACCTTTCCAGTTA
>VWYK01033798.1:228-11202 GCA_013399775.1 Semnornis frantzii | reverse complement strand
CTGCAGACAACTTTCCTTTGGCTGCAGACTACAGAAAGTTAGACTGGCATTAACAGCTGCCTGAAGAACAGGTTACACTAAAGTATATCATGTTCATATCATCAGTACATACCTTGGATTCCACTATAAGCCCCAAGTCTGGGGGTGAGGAGAGCTCTTCGGACCATAAATACATTAGCTTGGCGTGATGAACTATGCAGCTCTGTCCTTCAGCTAGGAGAAAATAATACTCTTCTTGCACAGACATATCCTTAGACTGCTGAAGAGCAAATCAAGACAGAATTTCCCCCCTTGTTACAGAAAATTTGGAGACATTTCTGTTCATCACAGATATTGCTGGTATTCTTGATGGATGTGTATGTCTGAGGCAAGGTTAAGTGTAAATCTTCATTCACAATCAAACTTAGGTTTGTGCTGACAGCCAAGTGTGCAATAAGATGCTTCATTATTATTCATTATGCAGTTTGTAGAGCGTTAGCACTTTTCTGACAGGGAATAAAGGGGAAAGACTGTAGAAACAAGACAGAAACCTGGGGAAAAGAGAATTGGCCTTTTATGGTGCTTAAAGACTGCCACTAAGAAATGTACCAAAAGGGACAGAGAATCAAGGATGAGAAAAGAGGCATGCTGCTTTTACAAGGAGAGGAGTATGAAGCAAAGGAAATGTTTCACTGTCCTTAATATAGAATCGTTCACAAATCCAAAATGAACATGAGGAAAGAAGTAAACCCCAGAGGCAGAAATCCACTGTCTGAGAATGCATCCAAGAGAAGGGTGTTTGTTGGTTTGTTTGTTTTATTTTATCAAAGTTCAATATGTAGTTGGGAGATAAAGACTTTTTTTTTTTTTAAAGAGCATTTATTTGAAACAAATTGTATCCACAACTGCCAGGAGTAACTCCAGTGTAAACAGAAATGCTTCATTGACTTCCCAAATAAGGGGAAAGGAGCATGAGGCAATGTCTCTGACTGCAAACAACTTCTCTTTCTCTCTCATTTGCGTCTCTGATTGCAAACAAATTATCTTTTCTCTCTCATTTGCTTTCAAATTTTAGCAAACTTATTTGCGTTCACTTCTCCCAATTTTTTTGATAGATCTGTCACTTGCAGCCAAACCTCTGTGCCATGAAATGCAGTGTTGTCAGCTCATCCAAACAAGCTCTGAGCCGCACTGTTTACTGCAAAAAATTGCAATTAAATAAACAAATTTTGAATATAGGGCATTAGGGTGTTTGTTCGTACTTGGCAATCATCACTGGTTTTGAATCTTACTGGAGAAATTGCTCTGCAAAGCGATTTCCTACCCTTGATTCAGCATGCTGCTTCTGCATCATTCCCAATCCCACTTAATCCTAGCCATAAAAACCACCCGAGGCTACTGTGTGCTGCTGCAGAGCACAGCACGGTGGGTCAAAGGGACAGCCCTTTTCACCTCGCTTTATTGCTCTCTATCAAACAAATAACTTCTAGATGTTAAAGACATTTGGAGTTAATAGAAGACACCCTATTAGCATATGCAAAGTGTTTTGCCGCAAATGGCACGGGGGCTGTGCAGGTTTAACCTGTGAATGAGCTCATCAGCATGCTGCTCCAGCAAGACGAAGGACAGGAGGCCTCTCCAGCAGAGCTTGCAAAAGCTGATCCACAAAGTGTTTCTGCTAATTGCTTAATGGACGTGAACTTGTGTAAACTAGAAAATAGCTAAACTTTTTTGTTTAATTGCAGAGTTTAGCTTCCTGTACTTCACTGGAAAGTAGCTGAGGGGACCATCTACCTAAGCAGCACAATCATTCAGCTGTTATATGGGCTGAGAGGGCAATTTAAACACTGGTATTTATTTAATTTGTTTCTCTGATAAAGTGGAGTTAGTATCTTTCTTTTCCTTACTTCTCATACTGTGTTTCTCCCATGTATCTTTTATTTTCTTTGCTTCTCATACTCTGTCTCTCCCACATATCTTTTGTTTTCTTTACTCCTCATACTCTGTTTTTCCCATATGTCTCCCCATATATTTGTGCATGCCTCAATAGTGTTTTAGTGTGAGCATCCTGAGGACTTTTCTATACAAATGCAGGAGCATTCACATTCAAATTCACAGATTTGAATGCCTGAGGAAGTGCATTATTTCTGTAAATACAAGTAATTTACAGAAAGATCCTCTGTAGCTGTTACCACTTTGTGCCACTCTAACTATTACACTCAAATGAAGTGTATGCATTGCAGTAGCTTCTGAAGGCACGACTCATCAATCAGATCTGTGCTGCAAGAATATCAGTGGCTCCGGAAAAATGTGTTCTGCTGGGAGATGGGGGAGGACACCAGAGATAGCTGCTCACTCTTTCTGGTTGATTAGATGTTCAGAGCCCCGCTAGTACAGCTGGCCTTGTCATATGCAACATGCCAAAGCCAAACATGGCTGAGCGTGGAGAGCTGTTCTTAACTCATGAAGTATGGTCCTAGTCCTACAAGGGATCTGCCAGACCAACATTTCAGATCTCTACAATGGTCTATGAGTAACGTCTAAGTCATCCAGCAGTAGACATGGAGCTGAATTAAACTGTTAAGGACCCATGTGTAACGTTGTTTTTTGTTTTTTTAATCTGTTGGCAAATCTCTGAAATTTGAGCAGGAATTAAGGCATTAAAATTTGAAACCCATTTAAAAGAAAAAAAGGACATCAGAAGAGTATGAAATAAAGCTTTGAGAGTGAATGTGCCACACTGGTACCCAGAGCCCTGCCAAAGTAGCTGAAACACCAGCCCGAGCACAGACGAAGCTACACTGTGAAGTCCCTCACACTTCCATAGCGAGTTACCAATGCAGTGCAGGGCTGCGGCTGCAGCTGCAGCAAACCCAGGCACCCTACGGTGAGCGAAGCAATGCAGTTGTCGACGATGCGGCTTTGGAAGTCCCAGCAGTGCCAGAGAATTTGGGCCTATGAGATCGGGACACATTTAGTTTTGAAACTCTCTCTGTGATACTCACATACTTCCCTAAACTGGAAATTTTCACTTGTTGAAACAAGTGGCTCTGCTTCACCCACGATTCTGTGGGAAAATATGTTCAATTAAAAAAAAAAAAAAAAGTTTAATTCCTTTTCTTTAACTCAGTCCCCTCTGTTTTTACCAGATTTTGCAAAAAGCAAAACCCCAAACCTTATATTCCCTTGAAAATACCTTATTTTTTAACTCCTGGTCAGACCTTACATTTCTGCTCCCGCTTACTCTTTCCTGCTTCAATATTCTGTGGATAATTAAATATCTTAAGAGCTGAAGCTGAGAAATTCAGGCTGTGAAACGGGACCGGTTTTTGCAGCTGTTTTCGCAGCGTGAGCCCGTGTCTCTTTCCCTGCTTACGAAAACACACTTTATCCTGCTTTATTATGGCTAAACTCCTGCAGATTGTCCGCTTCAGAGAAATACAGCCCCGTGACCTGGCAGGAGTCCCGCCGGCGATAACCCGGTCCCTGCTGGGGCCCCGGCTAATCGCACCTCCCCACCCTGCCTGCCTTCCCCCCACCTTCCCAAAGCCTCCTCCGAAACCCTCCCTGCGCGACTCTGACATCTTCATTTGCTGTTTAACGGAGTCGTCCTTCACAGCGACTCCTTCCTGATACCTCCCTGCGATTTTGCTCCAGCCTGAAGGTTGATCCAGGTTTCCCTGGTCACTTTGCATCAACTCAGAACGGTTCCTTTCTATAGCTGGACTGAAAACAGTGGGTGACAAACTCAGATCTGTGCAAAGCTGTGTCTGGAGCTGCAGCAGAAAAGGAATGGAGGGAAAGATGAAAGTGTGCAAAATTCCTTTACTGCTGCTGAAAATGAATCACCTGTACATAAAAATTATGAAAACTTTTTTTTTTTAAAAAAGGCAGATTAACATACATACAAAGAGGAAGTGCATAACAATGATCTAAGTCTCTACCATGATCCAGGAAATAATTACAGGCTCAATTTTCTGAGAGATGAAAGAGGCAATTCTTCAGAAATTTGGTTCTGTCTCTCCCTCAAAGACACTGAATAAAACTTTTTCGTTTTCTTTTTTATTTTTCCCCCCCCCCTGCTGCATTATTCCTAGCAATCAGGAATGCTATTGCTGCTGAGAGAATCGTGTCAACAACATATTTCAACCTTGATGGCTAGGTAATACTGAAATAGGGATGTGGCACAGTAATTCAAATTATTGCAGGTACAATGACAAATTTTTTCCTCACTTTTAAACAAAAATTAGCTTCTTTTTTTTTTTTTTTTTTTTTTTTTTTTTTTGCTAAGGTTGCATCTTTAAAGTAAATGGCTTTAAATTTTTTGATAGCACTGCCTTGAGCCTTGTGACCATGAGCCCAGTGTAAGGGAATTTATCTTGAAAGCAAATATGAGGTCAGTCACCTTATTTAAACTGTTTTCTTGAAGACTTTATGTACATCTTTTAAGTGTTAGTTTCCTCCCTCAAGGGCAGACGAGGGAGACAAACTATTCTATTCATCAAGTAAATGTAAGCAGCTCTTAAGGGCTGTCACTGAACTTCTATTTCCTGTTGGATTTTCAGTCTTCTAGGTACCCATTCTAGCTGTCCTCTCCTCATATGATCTAGTAAGTGGTGATTGCTAGTATTTAAATTTGTTTCTTGCATTTTATGCTTCAATTTGATTTACTTTCAAGATAGTTATTTAGCAAACAATGCATCAGCCCACCTTTTGCATAAAGCTGCCATTGGGTTGGTATCAAATAGCTGTGTGGGCTGAATTCCTGAAAGCACCTGAGAAGTATGTTGGTACCTAGATATTTAGAATGTATTTATGTATAGCCCTGCTGAGTGTGACAAGGCTTGTATGAACTCAATGACTAAGTGGCACTTTACAAGTGGCCTAGATGCTACCAGGTCTAAAGACGTAGTGCGACAGCATGCGAAGATGCCCGAGTTAGAGGCAAACAAGGCCACAACTAGAAAACAAGCCAGCTCTGGAACTGAATTAACCCACCTGCCTACCCTGGCTAGCTGGCCCCACCGAGAAAGAGCATGCTCATTAATTTGAGTGTACCATCATACTCACATCAACTTCAAGAACTAGGCTGCTATTTATGACAGAAGTTGCTAGTGTGGTTCCAGCATAGCTTCTTGCTCTCATGGAGAACTGAGTTGTTAATGGTGAGATTATTACAATCTCATCATGTTTCTACAGTACCTGGGTTTATCCCTTTGGTTTTGCATACGACTTCATCAGTTCCTGGCTTTGGGATGTTTCTTTTCTTGGGTTGTGTGTGCACATTGCATGCAGAAGGAGCAATGGTGATGGCTATTCTGCAGAGAACTTACTGGTCTGTATTGGTGAAAAAGATACTGCATTTTGTTGGTGAGATGGAGAATGAGATGTTTTTTAGCAGATATGAAGTCAGTATGTGTCTCTGGCTAAACTCAAATGAGCTGAAGTGCAGGTATACAGTAGAAAGGCAAAGATTTCATGATGGCTTTTGTATGTAAAGCCATGTTGTCTTGAAAGCAGGCACACAGCATGAGCCAAGCCACAGTGGAGCCTTGGTGCTCATCAGCTATCCGTTCTTGTTAGTTTCTTTGAGTACAGGTGGGTTTTTTTCCAGCTTAAAATGATGAGATTAATATAGATCCTTGGCTTCATATTGCAGCTAGCAAGAGAGTAATATATTTACCTTGAAAGAAAAAAAAAATATTGGTTGTGAAAAATACTCCCTGGAGAATCCCAGAAAAAGAAAACTCTTTTCCTTCTTGTTCTGTTATTAAAAGTAATAAAGCACAGACTTCCTTCCCTGCTCTGTCACAAAAGAAAAAGGAAAAAAAAATCCAATTCTGATTTGGAGAGGCTGGAATTAGGCAGAACTTTCTCACCTAATATGTCTGGGTTCCACCAAAGGAATTTTATGGGACTTGAAGGATTTTGAAAATGGATGGGTAATTTCTATTGCTTGTGGACCTTTGTTTGGCTCTGATGTATTATATGATCTTTTTTGGCAGGTATGATTAATTAAAGAGACATCAAATACCAGGCTTTTAAAAAGCCCTCCTGCAATGGAGCTATGCCACAACCATTTCCCCAAAATGGGAACCGAAACTTTTCAACCAAAAGGAACTGTTAGATGTCTCAGACTGCTTTCACGGCTTTGCAGAACTTAGGCAGGAGGACAGAGAAAAATCATCACTCCTCAAAGAAAGCCAAATTGCACTGTGAAAGAAAATGGGTGACTGTGTGAATGAGTGCAGGGAACTCACACCGAGGGAGGAGAGAGCTGCCTGTACCTTATGACACATATCATCATCTGCTCCAGCACCAGAGCCCTCTGAAATCAGCCTTTGCATGTGCTGTCGTTCAAAAATTATCTCGGTGTAAGACATGGTTTGATTCTTGCTCAGAGGATGAGGAACCTGAAGTGTGCTCTGGAGCACAGAGGTGTTACAGAGCTGCATTTGCAGGCACACAAGGAGTACCTGCTCTGCGGGGCACACAGGAGTGGCGCCAGGCTGCCCAGGGACCAACAGCCTGCTGTGAGAACACCACACGTCTCCTGCATTGCCGGCCCTGTCTCCCCCTCCCTTACCATGTTTTTCCCTGGGGTTGCAGCACTACCAGTATGAGTTATGCCCAAATATTTTTTAGCTACAGAAAAATTACCATAGAGCTCCAGGTGACACTGTAAGCTAACTGATGGATTTCCTCCCATGGCAGCAGGCCAGCAGTTTGCTGCTGAGAGAAATTGCTAGGCAGCGACTCGACTCCTCTTTTTAATCTCCTGTGCAGCTTCAAGAATTGAAGAGCCTTCTCTTTCTGTCCTCCCCAGCTCCTGATCTCTCTCTTCCCATCAACAGCAGAAGCCGTTGTGGTGTTGATTGGGAACTCTGCCCCTTCCTTTCTGCCCTCATCCCTACAAAGAGCTTGAGCTTTGCCTCTGGTCCCCAGAGGAGACATGACACACTTCCAGCACTTTTCAGACAATATTGGTGACAGAGATTCTAGTGAATTAACCTCCACCTCAACAAGTCTTATGAGAAGCAGCTGAGGGAACTTGAGTTGTTTAGTCTGGAGAAGAGGAGGCTATGCGGAGATCTCATTGCTCTCTACAAGACTCTGAAAGGAGGCTGCAGTGAGGTGGGGATTGGTCTCTTCTGCCCAGTATTGAATGATAGAATGAGAGGAAATGGCCTCAAATTGCACCAGGGGAGGTTTAAGCTGGATATTAGGAAAAAAATTTTAATGAAAGAGTGGTCAGGCACTGGAACAGGCTGCCGAGGGAGGTGGTGGAGTCGCCATCCCTTGGAGGTGTTAATAAAACATGTAGACATGGCACTTTAGGACATTGTTTAACGGCCATGGTGGTGTTAGGTGGATGGTTGGACTTGATGATCTTGAAGATCTTCTCCAATCAAAACAATTCTATGATTCTATGAACCTGTGATCACTCTACAGTTGCGGTGCAATTACCTGGGCAAGGGGCATTGATACCTTGAGATTCAGTGCAAGTTTGCCCCAGATATTACTTTGCCAATATGAAGGATAACCTGTGTTTCTTCATCAGGGTACCCTCTGACATACACACAGTGCTGTTAATTCATAATATCTCAATCATTGTAATTGGTCCTGGAGCTGCTTTAAGAACCTTCTCAGTCCTTGTACAAGTTGTAGTTTTGTTCCTTTGATTTCTTTGTTTCTACAGTCTACTTCCAGGGAAATAAATTTCAGCGAAGCCCACAGCAAGAGGCACACAGAGCCCTCTTTCCTCCCCTGAAGAGACAGCTTCTTGCTTAAGAAGATAAAACAGAAATCCCACAGGACTGGGGCCCTAAGACACCATCTCCTCCATGGCCCCATTACCCCTCAAGTGCAATGCTTCTACTGATTGTGCACCTCCATTTCTCTGTCCCTGCAAAAGCAGTCCTGCAAAGGAGAGTGTATGTGTGTGTTTCAGGGCACAGGGTTGACAACACGAAAAAGCCCCAGAAGCTTTAGGTGGGAAAAGAGGTGGTCAAATTAATTACTGGGCTGGAGGGGAAAGGGAAACGTAGAAGAGCAGCAGTTGATTCACACATAAATCATCAGAGCCTGCTATCACCCAGCCAGATTACTGAGTTATCCACCCTGAACCTGGACAGCTTCCAAATTCTACATTGCATATTCAGCTTATCTAATTAAATGTGTTTCAGAGGCTTTGCTCCTCTGTGTGCCTCCTCAGAGTTATTTTGCAAAAACAAAGTCTAGGAAAAAGAGGTAGCTACCATTCACATCACTGGTCCTGATTCTGCTGTACTTGGGAGCACCGGTTGATAATTAGTTAACACATGCCTTTATCAAATAGAACAGCCAACACTATATTCAAGGCAAGATATTTGTCATCTGTCTGAGACCTGGCTGCAGATGTTGTGTAAGGCTGCAGTTATTTCAGGTTACTCCTTTCAGGGAACAGCTTTGCCTCCTTTAAATCTAGATAGGAGCCCCCAAAGGCAGGGTGTACCTCAAATTGCTTTAGCTTCTGTCTCATACACCCATCCTTCAACACAAAATCTGAGTAGCTTTAGTCAGAAGTGGCTTTAAGAATAGGTCACAACACCCAATACAGGTTTTATAGCACAAGTAAATGCTCCCACCTGCTGTGGGCTGTGCACAGAAGCATGCTGGAGTGGAAGTCCATGCAGGACATTTTCGAGGTGACCAAATGACAGTTCTCTTCCCAGAGTAGGGAGAGTTCTGGCAGACCTCTGTCCTTCATTAGCCAACTGAGTCTGCAGGGCTTGCTTCTTGTAGTACCTTCGGCAAAGCCCAGATGGATATCCCCTACACATCTCTCATGCCTCCATCAGCAGCAACCTATGCAAAGGTCCTCTTTTGCACTTCTGCATTGCCCAAATGTTGGGCTGGTACAGTGTCTTCTAAGGAAAGAAATATTTCACAGCTCTGTCCTGCCAGGGGAAGAAGTATGGTCTTGAAATATAAATCCAGATTCATTACATGAGAAAAATGCAAGTTGCATTTTATCAGTGCATTTGAAATACTTTGTGCTGTGGAGGGAAATTGTTTCATTACAGCAGCAGTTGCCAAATCAACTGCTGTGTCCCAGCCATCCCTATGGAGAGGACAGCATGTCACCTGGATGTAAGCACAGATGCTGGGAGGAATGATAGGTTTTTTAATCACATGTCACCAATTTTAATATAGCCCAGGTTTTCGGCGGTGATTTACTGGTTGTTTCATGACCCCCATGACATTACTCTGGATTTGCTCCAGTTTTTAGTAGAAAAGAGCTCACATGTTTTGTCTTTTTTGTTATTCTCAACCAAAATGTCTCAAAAGGCACTGAAAATTACTGTGGCATAGCCTGTGTGTACCAGTGGTGGAAAAACTCTCCTGTCCATTCCTCATTACTTTGGAAAGAAATCCTGGGGTGTGTTTTTTTTTTTTTTTTGTTTGTTTGTTTTTTTTTTTTTTTCATTGTATCTACTTTCAGCTTTCAGGATATATTCACCAGGATTTCTGGAGCAGCCTCCACCAGGTGAAGTGCATAAGGAATTTTTAAAGGCCATGCCATAGTAGACAAGCTTAGCTGGTTTACCTAGACCAGTTAATCTTTGAGTTGCAATTTATAGCATTAGGAGCAGGCATTTACTGTTGTTTTACATCTCTCTTCTTATTTATGACCTTATTCTCAGCACTAGAAATTTTGTCTTTAACTCTCCTATATGTCAGCCTGAAACAGTCTTTTAAAATTTCCTGTTCTACTTTCTGTTACTCCAGCCTGGCCCTGCAAGGAGAAACCTCTTGCATTCCCGAATAGCCGTAGGATGTAAGTTCTGGGCCCTGCTGGGAACCCCGCAGTTATCCATCTTTAGGAGTTTTTTCTCCTTAGCATCCCTCTTTTGTTAGTTCTTAGCACAGTAGGTGGAGCACCACCTTAGCACTGCTCCGGCACTGGTGTCTGCTGGCAGCAGGTCACTTGAGGCACGTAAACTTCCACGGGGAGTGACACGTTTCAGTCCAGTATTGGTGAGGACAATGGTGTGCCTCTAGGCTAAGATGGTAGATAAGATAAGAGGAGCTGTGAGGGGAAGGAATGCTGCGTAGGTCGTTGATTTAATTAACCAATGTAATCAACACGCATGGGGAGCGGGGAGGGTGATCTGAAGACTGCTACATGAACCGAACTCAAAGTGTATGTGACACAATCTGTGTCTTCGCCTGGGTAAATGCGGACTCCGTGCCCCGATTTGCTACAAACTTGGCCCAGAGGAATGAGACACTTCAGTCCCTGTCCTCTGAGCTGGGAGCAGAGAGTGACAAGGACATCTGTGTCCTGCATTCAGCAGGCGCCACAGTCGTGCTACTCCCTTTCTTATGTTTGATGATGTGCTTTTAAGGGGTGTCACTCTGCATGACCTGGAGACAGAAATGCAATCAGCCTCACTTATGTCACCAGCAAGCTTCGGTTTACTAAAACCAGCATCTATAAGAATGAATATGTAATTCTTACCCCTCTTATACAGAAGAATTAAATTATCCTTTTTGGTTTGGAAAAAAAAAAAATAATTCAGGCTGCTTTCTTAATAATAAAAAAAGGCACAAAGAATGAGGGACATGAAGTCTGCTCTCAGCTGCTCTGAAAATCTGTGCATAACCCAGGAGAAGAAATTGGGAGTTTGTTTTAATCCAGCTTCTTTTAGCATATAAGTTTGCACAGTATACATTGCTCTGTAGTGAATGCACTTGCTTATTGCTGAATATCTCCTTTCCCCCCCACACATTAGAGAAAGCAATGCTATAAGAAGTAAAAGCATAGCACAGCCTAGTCCCCTCTGCTACTGCAGAGAAAAAGTTATCCTTGCCTCTGGAGCATGAGCTTTATCCTGAGGCTTGGAGGAGCTCTGTGAGAAGAAACGGAAGGTACAGCAAACACCTCTTGGGCCATGCCAATATCAGAACTGCTAGTACCCAATTTTGTTTAATAGTCTGGTTTTCTTTTCT
>VWYK01033796.1:0-13470 GCA_013399775.1 Semnornis frantzii | reverse complement strand
AAAAGAAGTCCTGCTGCCCACATCTTGTCATGCAGTCCATCAAACACCTAAACCTACAAAAAAGCCCTGATAGCGAAGAAATATGGCCTTGATTTCAGACGGCAAGGAGCTTGGAAACCTTGTACTGCAAGGATTTCAGTACATTGCCTATTACAGATATTGTCAATGTCCTACATGTACCAGGATACTTTCTGTAACATTCCCCCCCCCCATAATTGTTGGAAACATTTCTATGTTCACTTTTAATGAACTGACACATTTTTCTTGTTCAACAAGTGAAGATTTCATTAAAGCAGCAAGTTCTGGTATCACTTTTCCCTTAGTTCTTCATCCACAAAAATGAAACATAGTTCTTTATGCATTAAACCAAGTAGCAGTTGAAAGAAGATAAAGCAATTATTACACAACTAAAACCTAAGAAAGAACCCAAACTCAACTTCATATTGAGCAAAAGTTCTCAGATGGAATGCAAAGAAAACAACTACTGATATTTCTAACTCTCTACCAGTTTTGCGAGGTCTTTCTGTCATTCTCATCAGTGTTGCCATATCACTCTTTGCAACTAAAGGGGGGTTAATCACTGTCTTAATTGATATTGTTAACTGGCTATCTTACCAATTACTGCCACAACTACAGTTACTGCTTTCAGTTTTATTTATCTTCACCAGGACAATTAAAATACTTTGTTTCATTAACACTTGTAGTCCACTACCTCCCCAAGAAAACCCTGATGTAACATTCATTGTAATTAAAGCTCCAACCCTGAACTGATTTGCAAAGCAAAATCCTGCCTGTGTATGGGAATTTGCATCAGAATTAGATGCTGCCATCATAGTCACTTCTACTACTACCAAGACAGTATTTTGCAGGAAAGAAGTTTCTAAGATTTTTCAACGTTTTGGAAGAAAGCAAACCCAAAACCAACTCCTATGCATCTACAGATGGATGAACTCTGTCTATGGAATAAAATCCACAAGACACCACTCACTGATTCATAGAATCATAGAATGTCAGGGGCTGGGACCTCAAATATCATCTGGTCCAGCACCCCTGCCAGAGCAGGATCACCTAGAGGAGATCACACTGCAACCCATCCGGATGGTTCTTTAATATCTCCAGAGAGGAAGACTCCACAACCTCGCTGGGCAGCTGGTTCCAGTGCTCTGTCACCCTCAGAGTGAAAACATTCTTCCTCAGGTTCACACGGAACTTCCTATGCCCCAACTTCCACCCACTGCCCCTTGCCCTGTCACTGAGCATCACCAAGAAGAGGCTGGCTCCATCCTCTTGGCACTCACCCCTTACATAGTTATAAACAGGAATTAGGTCACCCCTTAGTCTCCCCTCCAAGGTAAAAAGCCCCAGCTCCCTCAGTTTATTATTTAATTGAAATAATAAATGTTTCAAAGATGGGATTTTTTTAACGACCCAGAATAACAAACAAACAAACAACAACCCCAAATAAACAAAAAACACCAAAGAAAAAGAGATTAAACAGAAAAGTTCTGCCTTTGAGAAACAGAAACTGAATAAAATTAATTAGAATTAGCAAAAACACCACAGGCAGTGATCTCTCCTCACAGCATCTATGAACAGTATCATGCAAGTTATTACTGAAAGCAAAAATAACATCATAAAAAGGAAAGTAACAGAGTGTAAGTTGAGAAACCTAAAACTAAACTAAACCAAAAACTTCTATCTCCTGATAGTCAGTTTGAAAAAAATATTTTTGTTATCAATTAAAATGTTATGGGGTACAACATTACGCAGGAAGACTTACAAGAACTAAGCCAAATAAAATGAGATTTACATACAAAAGGAAAAAAGAAAGAAGGGAAAAGAAGAAAGAAAGAAAAATGTCTGGGTGTAAATAACAACATTCTCCAGAGTTTACAGTTCTGTAAGCTAGTCATGGAGACAACCAGCAACACATGTTTCTGAATCCATGATTTTCCTTTCAGAGCTGGAACAAAGACAACTGCAAAGGAGGGGTATATGCAGACTGCTTCGCAGAGAAAGAAAGAAACTCTTAATAAATTCCAAAAGGAGAACCATAAATCTTTCTCAGTGCTCCACGAGGCAAAGTGACATAGTACATGCACCTGCAAAAGCTGTCAAACTCATTTAAGAAGTCCCTCCATTACTGATGTACCCTGCTGTTTGCAGTTATTTAAGCTTTTAATTTCTGTCTTTTCTGCATTTTGAAGTGTAACCTTTTTTATACCTTTTTATGAAAAAAGGACAAACTTCTGTTTCCTTCCTGATCAGCATTCTAATAATAACCAGACCATTTCGATTTATTACTGTAAGAAGTGATATGGTAACACCTCTTTCTTGCTGCAACAGAACTTTATAAAGTCTTAGACTGCTGTCATGGTTTTTCTACAAAATAAAGCAACAAGTGTTCTTAAACTGCCCAATTGTTTTGTATCTTCCAAAGTATAATATACCTGATTTATACCAAAATATGAACTTCTGCTAAATCAAAGTCTTCACATCTTCAGGTACACTGCAGTGCTAGAATCCATCTCTTATTCTGCTCAGAATATTAGAGTTTAACACACTTAAATATAACAACCTCACATTCTCCACAAGGCACTCTTGAAGCATCAAGCCTGTATGTAAACTAAGGCAAAGGAACAACTGCAGCTGGTGTGGAGATCTACCTCCTTTTTGCATACATTCTCTTTGTTTTCTGGCCCACTTCAAAAATCTCATTCTGCCAGTGGTGGGCTGCCTGTACAGTTGTGGTAAATGCTGACCACTGAGACCAGGAAAAGAAGGTGCTGACAGCATAAATTCAGGGAGAACCAAACAAGATGAGAACAGGTCCTTAAACTGTTCTCTTCTGCTTAATGGCAAGCTCACAAAATGCACTACTTATGTATAAAAATGTAGACCGAACACATGAATTCTAAAAGATTTAAATGTGAGATAGCTACATTCTTGATTAGGCACAAAAGTCAATCTATGAAATGTCAGCTTTTTATTTAATGCTAGACCTTTCAGAAGCGCAGCTTTCTGGAATGAGTGCTTATTGATTGATACTAAGGCAGGAAGTTTAACAAGGCTGTTGCTATTAATTGTCATCAAAGTGAGAAACAAATAAACTTTTGATAAATGGTAGCACACGTGTAATTTCACATTTATTAGCTACTCAATACATCAACACATAGAAAGGTTCAAGAGAAGAAAAATATCTACTATGGTTTAAATCTATGAAGTACTGTTTTCCTTTTTCTGAAAATTTTAGGGATTATTTGTTCAATACAATAAATCAAAATAAATACAAGTGCACTATTACTTATGACTTAGTATTTTACTTTACCTATCCTCCCACTCACTGTTAAGTATTTCACATAACATTCCACAAGGACTGGTACTGATGGGGAAGAGGGAAAGAAGAGATTAAGAAAGAAGTACAGATTCTAATCTTTCTCTTTATCAATCCTCTTCTTTTCACAGCATATGGCATAAACACGGACAAGAAGTACTAAGGATACCAATTAGAATCATAGAAGTGTCAGAGCTGGAAGGGACCTCAAGGATTGTCTAGTTTCACCCTCCCTGCCATGGGCAGGGACACCCCACACTAGATTAGGCTGCTCAAAGTCACATCCAGCCTGGTCTTAAAAATCTCCAGGGACGGGGCTTTCACCACCTCCCTGGGCAACCTGTTCCAGTCTCTCACCACTCTCATGGTGAAGAACTTCTTCCATTAGCTATACAGATATCAGGCCAGGGTAGATCCAAGCCATACTTCCAGTTTATTTTTTTTAAATGATCCCTTCAAAAAAACTACCTGTGTGCTTTTCCTTACAGAAAGCACCACAAAATAATGACATGTCACACAAATGCTCTGATATCAGAAAAGTTGTTCTAAATATTAATGGAATAGATACTATCTATGATTCTGTATTTGATTTTTCAAAATCAAAATCTTTCAAAATTATTAACGTTAAATTAAAAAGCCCTTCATACTTCCTGGGGTAGAAACTTTATGTGAACAGATTAACTCACATAGATGATGCATTTGAAAGAACACTTAAGTAGCTGGAAACATCCATGAGACAAAATTGTCATCAGTTCTGAGATCCTGCTAATTAAAGTGATATGGAAAGAAAGATATGCAAAAATAGCGGGTTCCATATTTCAGAAAGAAATAATTTTCAGTGACAATAAGGAGCCTGCAAAGCAGGAAATTAAAAAAAAACAACTGTTTAGTGGCATAGACAACCAGAAATGTGTAGATAAGAGTCTGGACACAGTACTCTAAAATGACAGGTAGACTGCAATGCAACAGAGATCTCCACTGACTGCTGTAAAGTTAAAGGAAGTATTAACATTTGTGCTGAGGTAGGACTTGTTGGAAGTAAGGACGATAAACTTGTTGAGATTTTTACTCAGAGACAGCATATTACAATTACTTATGTTCTGAATTGGTTTTGCACTGAAAAATTAAGAAACCCAAGCTTCCTACTTTTCCTGCATAGAGATAGTGTCCCAGGTTGGGAACTATAGGGTTAAGAAAGTCCTCTTGGGACTAGAAGACTGTTATTCAATCCCACAATTCTGCTATCTCTTCATAAGCTCACGGCAAGGTCAGTTTGTTCTCTTTTCCTCCCCCTCCAGCCTTCTGCCGGGCAGGAGCTGCGTTATCGGGACAAACATGTAAGGATAGGCCTGGTTGCGGCCCCCAGAGGCTGTGCTTAGGCCTCTTGGATGGCAGAGGCATGGCGGGGGGAGGACTGGAGCACTGGGGGTGACAGATTTAGTTTTGGGTTGGGGGAAAATTCAGGGGAATCGCTTATGGACTCTGTATATCTTTTGTAATTTCTGTCTGTAACTCTCTCCAAATATAATTCTGTTTCTTTTCTCCAACTCATTTGAGAGCTTTACTCTGTCGGCTCTTTAAACTCATGACACAATTACTGGCGCCCCACACTGGGCGCCAAAATTAATGTACCAGGTTAGGGTGGATCCCTTCCCTGGTAGAATAAACTCACCATGACACGTATTGTTTTTTTGTGAAAGTCAGGAAAAAAAATTATATTTCTTATAGTTTAAACTAAATATAACAGTATAGGGAAAAATTACAACTACTACAAGAATATAACAACCTGAGGGAAGATGGGGAAGGGGTCGAGCGGTGGCGGAAAGCAGCANAATTTCTGTCTGTAACTCTCTCCAAATATAATTCTGTTTCTTTTCTCCAACTCATTTGAGAGCTTTACTCTGTCGGCTCTTTAAACTCATGACACAATTACTGGCGCCCCACACTGGGCGCCAGAATTAATGTACCAGGTTAGGGTGGATCCCTTCCCTGGTAGAATAAACTCACCATGACACGTATTGTTTTTTTGTGAAAGTCAGGAAAAAAAATTATATTTCTTATAGTTTAAACTAAATATAACAGTATAGGGAAAAATTACAACTACTACAAGAATATAACAACCTGAGGGAAGATGGGGAAGGGGTCGAGCGGTGGCGGAAAGCAGCAAAAGCAGCAGCCAAAACAGCGGCATGGGAAGATAGCAGCAGGCGCAGGCGAAGCAGCGGAAGCAGTAAGGGGAAGGTACAAGCTGTGCTTGCAGACATAAAGCTTTGGATGCTCCAATGAGATTATATTAACTTATCCATTGTTGCCATTCTAGGGCCTATCCGCAGAATGTTCACCTTAGAGCTTCCCCCTCTAAGTTTCTCTCTGTTTTGAATTTTTTTTTTTTTTTTTTTTTGAGGTAGGAATCTAACTCAAACGGCCACAGATAGTAATTAAGAATTTTGTAATACTGTCTTTTATTTTTAAGGATTCATAATGTTTCCGCAAAATTTTTTCTGGAGATAGTTCTGTTTTTCTTCAGAACAACAAGTAAGTTCTCATTTTCTCTGAAGAATCACAGATCACTATTCCCTCAGGAAGTCTGCACCATCTCCTGGCCCACTGAACTAGAGCAAGGCTTCACACTGCCCGCAGCTGGGTTTCACCTCCATAGAGCCAGATTTCACTCATCCTTCTTAATGGCACAGAGACTATTCTTAGCAAAACCAGCCATTTACAGCTGACACACTGTGTCATTTACAGCTGACTCACAGCCAAAAGCAGCCTGGCTTCACCTTCGTTTGCAGCAAGCAGCATTGTTAGTCTTTTAAAATAGGACATGGAGATTTTCAGTGCCATTTGCAATGACTAAAGCAAGCAGGTACTCTATAAGAAAAGTGCTCCTTGTTGATTTTTTTTTTGTTTTGTTTTTGTTTGGTTTTTTTTGGGTGGTGGTTGTTTTTTTTTTGGTGTGGATAATTTAAAGAAACTGTTTCACCAGGCACTAAGTTTGGTATTTAGTGGAGAGATTTCTCAAGTGTTGTTTACTGCAAAACTCAAAGAAGAAAAGGCAGCCACAAGGTTTATGAGTGCAGAGTGAACAGCAGCACCCTCCTGCAGAGACTTGAAGCAGTCCTTTGCTTTAACCATGGTGAGCAGAGATTAAGGCAGAGAAAAGGAAAGAGCTCACACTAATAAAAATACTGAAATAGTAATAAAAAAGCTTTGTGAATTTATACTGCTTCTTTTTGCTTTAAATCTGTTCGCTGTCTACATTAAAATCAGTCACTGCCATTGTTTAGAGGTTTTATCTACTGGCTTTGAATGTACTTACATCTCCATGTTGCAGTGTACGTGCCTGAAAATAAAATTATGCATGATACACGAAAGCATCCAAATGTTTAAGCTGCACAAACTCCAGTCCAAAAGAATGAAGTATTGCTTGATTTCTAAGAGGTGTTGTGCTACAAAAAACAAGGTTTATAGACAGTAAAGGACACACATGTGCCTGCACCGCTCTGGAACAGTATCTGAGCCACGAGAGGGCACTCTCGTAATCTACAATTCCAATTTTTGCTGCCTGGTTTTTTCATCTGTAATTAGAAGCAAATCTGACTGTTTTGCAGAATGAAGAGATGTCACTGACACACCAAGACAGAAGATTTTTCTCCAGATTAAAGGAAACTAATATCTACAATATTTTTTCAAATTACACCACATTAGCTAAAGATACAGAATTTACTAACCAACCAAAGCTTACTTTGAAACAATTTTACAGAAACAAAACGTAATTGTCATAAATACTGAGAACTAGTTTTTAATGTTGTCTGTGAACTGGAATTTTTTAGGCACTGACAGTAGAAGAACATTCAGCCATATAACCAATATTACCTAGTAGAAGCACCTTCAGCATATAACCAATATTACCTAGTAGAAGCACCTTCAGCCATATAGCCATTATTATCTGTGGGTGTGAAGCATAGATGTGATCTCAAGCACATATTTTGAATCCAAATACAGATGAATGACCTTAATCAGAGCTTTTATGTTTCTGGAATTATTGTGGGGTTTTCTGTGGGATTTTTTTTTTCCCCTTAGTGTTCAGTCACCTTATACAGAATAAATGTATTCAGCACTGCATTATCACAAACATTTTGTCTCCTCTTTTATGTTCTCAAGAAAAAAAAAAAGTCTGCAGAATAGCCCACTCTTGCCACCTTTTTCAGGTTAGGAGGGTAATCAGTTACTGGAAACCCTTTGTAGCTAATGATTATGTCATTTATTTTCCTGGCCATTGTAGAGGTACTGATAAATGGGGCACTCCTGAAGGTAAGGTTATTCTGAACACATTTTCCTGCCTGACACTTGCTATCTTTATTGAACATAAGCCAAGTAAAGCTACTGCAAGCTGATTACATCTTGTCTAGTTACTAGGATATACTGCAACACAAGTGTAAAAGCTTTTACAGAAGAATAAAAAATGGTAATCCTCTTCTCTTTGAGAATACCAAGAAAAAAACTTTAGTCTAACTTGGGTTTTATTACCTTAGACACTGCATTTAGATCCTGCAAAGTCATGGGAAGCAGTTCATTTGGTTTCTTCAACATACCACTATTTACAGCAGTGCTGAGACAGAGATTCCTGGTCAATCCACACCTGGAATCCAAAGGCCTGTTTCCATTATGGCTGCAAGGCAGTGCACACCTCAAGATACATGTATGACTACTGAAATGCTCCATTTTTAATAAGCTACTATCACATGATACAAAGGTAAAATTACAAAGGTCATATTCATGAAATCAGCTTCCTGGCATTATATCCAGGTTCATAATAAATGTGCTCTCTTTTTAATCATCTGTTAATTTGGAATAATTTTATAGAGTTCTTGATGCATTTAGGCCCCTGTCTCCCCAGAAATCTGCATTAGCTGGGAGCATACAGAGAAACAGAATCAAAACAGGTGATCAAAAAAATGAAAGCAGAGTAGATTAATTCATGCACTGGTGCCCCTCCTCATCAGCAGCAAGTCAGCAGCATCATTGGCGGTTGAAGCAATCCCGTGCTTGCTTTCATTTCAGAATGCTTGCAAAATTTCAGAAATTTTAGTTGCTCATGCCTTTTATCTTCTATATACTTAATTAACGCTGGAGATAAACCATACTAGAGACTTATCGTTACCTCTAGGCATTAAACGGTTAACAGCCATGCGCACGCCAGGGTTTTAATAAGGCTTAACAATAAAAAGCTTCAATCTTCCACTTTCACTAGATTTTGTTATGGTTTTCCCTTGCTTAGGGCAATCCATCTGTTAATGTTGACTTGCAACGCAGTTAGGCTCACACACATATAAAAAGCCCAGAGCAGCTAAGCTAAGCAGGAGTGAGCTCAGATGAGTATTACAGAGACAGAACAATTCATCTTCAGCACAGATGAGAGGCGTGAGCGCGCCTGTGCCCGCACGCAGGCCTCAGCTTCCCTCAGTTCTTTTTATAGAAAAGGCTTCCAAAATGCAAATGATAGGAGGGCAAAGCTGATCGCTACAGTTTACAATAACACATTGAATTATTTATCCCCTGATTGGGTTTGGACAGCTATTTTGCATGCTATAATTTGTTCCGATTTGCTGTTAGTATTTTTTTATGGCTATTACTGATCTGGAGAAAAGAAAAATAACATCAACCACAAAAACAAACCACAAACCCCCCCCCCAAAAAAAAACCCCAAACCCCAAACAGTAAAGCCACTATGACAGCAGTGACAAAGCTTGGTAAATATTCATTGTTAAAAATGACTCTGCACTGTGACCAGTGCTGGTATTCTCACTGGACCAAACTGGACTTGTTTTCAATAAAACCGGAGAAGTATCCTTTCCCTTGAGCCCTGTTAGGCTGAGGCTGCAGTTGGAACTGTCATCTTCACACAAAAGCAAAGGGGGTGGGTTTTACAAACGCAAAGCCTAATTGGGAGATCTTCATGGCTTTACCCTTGACATTTATTAAAGCCTCATCAACAAAACAGGAAATAACCATACTAATTAGCAGACCCACATGCAAACTACTCTTTGTTGGGGTAAAAGCAGATTCACTTCCTATTGTAAAGGAAATGTCCTCCCACAGCCCAAAATCCTGTTATGAACCAATTATTAAAACGATCTTTTACAAACTTTTGTATCACACACAATGTAAATATCTTTTACAGCACCTCAGACAACTGTTACTGTTTAACTGTTTCCAAGAAGTGGAGAATAAAAAGCTCAAGGCATGAATCTAATAGGACAAAAAATGTAACACCAAATTTTTTATAATTACAAGCTTCTACGTATTTCAGTATGAAAGACACAGTAAAGTGCAGAGGTGCCTCTTGTTTGGAAGCAAGACAACCATTAAAAGCAATCTCCCTCTGTTGTTTGTTTGTTTAGGTTTTGGGAGGATATTCAAACACACTGATACTACAACTTAATATCTGGTCCTTAGTTTAAATACACAAAGTGCATGAACTGCATATTGTTAGAACTATCCTTATACTGCTCTGAATACTTACAGGCACCATTTTAGAAATCTGGGTGGACAGATTCATTTGCAGGATAAAGAGTTAGAGAACAACAGCAACAAACAGAAAAAAAAATTAAACCTGACAATAGAATCTGTGAAATTCACTTATTCAAAAAGGTACCCTCAGTACCAGACCAAGGACAGTCTCTCACACACATGCACCTGTGAATATAAACACAGATTTTTATTGGGATATGAGGTTGAAAATCACCACTTATCCACAAAGATCTTCTATTTATGGTGGCTTATTCAAATACCAAGAATTAAAACAAGAACAAGAGAAGCAACAGTAGGCTACTGTTTTTTTAGAAATAATTTAGCTTGCTTGCATTTGAGGAGGAGGAAAAGGTAGGAATATGTGAGTGAGATGTGAAGGAAACTGTGGAGAGTGGATTTCTTGGGGAGCAGTCACCACTTGCTCCTTTCTGCCCACTAGGCTCACGTGACATTTGGGCTGAGAGCTGGGGAGAGCACACTGAACCTTCAGTTTGCAGCAGGGCAGAACTGCAGAGCTGTTAGTTCAAAGTGTTCCTAGTAAACAAACTCTCTACATGTATATGCCTGTACAAATACACACGCGAACACACGTGTGTATATATGTAAAGAAAACCAGATGGGTACGCACTCCTCCTGTCTTGTTTTCTAAACTAAAGCCCCCCTAGTAGAAACGGCAACAGTGACAGTACAGGACTTAGCCGTATACATCTGTATGAAGACAAAAACATGCAGAAGTGAAATCATTCTGTCTGAATGCAGGTCTTCAAAAGAAATGTTTACCTGAAGCAAGGTAAATGCTATTCCTTTGCAGTCCTAGACTCCTGTACCTAACAGTAGGCAGCACCACTGTACCAGCAAACTACTGCAGATCTCTTTAACTGAAGCAGCCTACAAAAATTCACTGACCTCAAGGGTACATTGGTGTTATGTCTTTACACAGGCACACACGATTGTAGATTTACCTCAACTAATCTGCGAACGTTGGCTTATAATGCATTAAAAGCTTTTCAGTACATCATATTATCAAATTACTGGGGGGGAGGGGAAGTTGGTATATATTACAATGACAGATATCAATTAGAAACATTGTAAGAACTATTCAGCTTTTTAACATCAGCTCTATGTCCATATATTTAAATGGTGTAGTTTCTCTTCTGGTACTCAGTGAGGGAAATCTACTGTACAGAAGATCCTGAAAAAATGTAGACTCCACAGTTGCCTATATATAAATACACACTGAGGGTACGTAGTGTAAAACTTTATCGCTGGCCTTACAAGATCATGAAAACATGTACAAAGCAAAACCTGCCTAAATAATTCAAGCAGAAAGTCTTTGTATTATTTACAACCCTATAAAAAATAATTACTTAATACTGACGTATGATTTCAACATAATTTAGCAATAATCTTCCTCAGTTCTATCACCTTTCAAAAACCAGATATTGCAATATCTAAAATGAAAGAAACCAAACACAGTTAAATCAACTGGTCTGTATTTTCCTACTGAATTCTCATATGAGGAACATATATGCATTAAAAATCCATACATAAGCATTCACTACACATATTAAGAACATGCAATAATGATATCATGTAACAATATATAGTCACACAATAAAATATGTACATATGAAGGTATATAGTCCCAAAAAGGGAGTGTTACCAAAATCTATTTTTCTCTGAAATACAACTGTCAAAATGAATCCAAAGATATTAAAACACTTGCCAAAGTTGAGACACTACACCTGTTACTTCAAATCAAGACTAGAGAAGAGAACAAAAAGACAAGAGACTGACACTGTATTAATTAGCTGGTTTAATAATAATATACTACAAGGTTAAAGGCCATATGACTGCCAAACCAAAGTGAAGTGCCCCAGTATAAGAAAATTTAAAAGACATCTTAACACAGATCTGTGAATACAGCAGAAAGAATTTGCTACTCACAGGCTGTTAATCATAATATGCAAAGTAAAATAATCTTAAATAGATTCACTGAAGCAGTACCAGCAGTAGCAAAATATTTTCCTCCTTTGTGTGTGAATAAGAACAGAACTCCCAGGTATCTTACCTGTGCCAGCCTTCGCTTTTCTGAGTTTGCTCTTTTCTCATAATGCAATGTGTAGACAGGAGCAGTCTGTACCGCACCAGCACTGCAACCTCCATACTCTTCCTCGCTCTCCTATACAATAAAACAGATTTCAATTCCTTTATTTATAATCATTATCTGCAAACGTATCCTCCAGATTATGCATGCAGAATGCATTCAAAATTATCTTGCCACAATCTATTACTGTCATGAAAATACCATCTGTAGTAAGAAAATCAAATCTAGCTTTTCAAGAAGCTGAACTATCAACACTGTAATTTAAAAGATGCATTGTTCAAACACCCAGGCAATATTTTTTAAAGTTTTCCTAAAATAGCATTAAATATATCTAAAATCTGATTCCTCCTCCTTACAGGAGAATCCTATTTGGAAACAATGTTTTCAATGGAAAAATACAGCTGCAAAATGCCTAAAACACCTTTTCTGGTATTGTAATGGTAGTTTTGCAAAATGAAACTACTCCTTCATCTTAAACATTGCTGTTGTTCATACACCTTGTGAAAGCAAGCCAGACAACTACACCTTCTGAAATGCACTGTACTGCAAGACTCTCCCTTCTCAAATTCTCTGCTCGAAGCAAAGGCTTCGATTGTGATATCAAAGCAATCAACTTTATGAAAACATACATCCTGTTAATGTATCTTTGAAGAGGCTCTGTTATTTTACAATAAAATATGCAAACAATAAAGAGATTATTCTGTGGATGCATAGAATGACAGATAATTGCCAGAGGGCTTGTTATGAAAAATGTATTGTTGAACAAAGGGCTAAGCATAT
Organism: Semnornis frantzii; assembly: GCA_013399775.1. Lineage (NCBI taxonomy): Eukaryota > Metazoa > Chordata > Aves > Piciformes > Ramphastidae > Semnornis > Semnornis frantzii. Next base: position 715 of record VWYK01033796.1, on the reverse strand, counting down.
TTCAAAAGTCATTAAAAACACAAATCTCATGTGATTTGTAAAGTACAAGCTTCAAACTAAGACGGAGAGCAATGCAAGAAAATAAGAAGTGTACTACGTACCTTATGTTTTAGCTTACTCTTCACTTCTTTTATTCCTTGCCTTGCCTGATTTTTAGCCTAGAAAACAAAAGGACCTAAGTAGCAAGACATTGGTTGTGGTCATGGAACATGTTTTACAATGTTGTACTTATTTGAACTGTTTTTTTTTTAAACACCTGGTGACAGAAAGGGCGATAATCTTTTTTACAAGTTTCAGACATTTATTTTAGATATATTTTATATATTCCTGCTTAAGGATTTTTTATCAGTGCATGCATGCCAATGCTGTGAAAACATAATGAAAAATTCTCCAGCACTACTAAGCACTGACTAGAAATGGTTGCATACATCACTCCTTTATTTGAAATGTTCCTTTAAATTTGAAAAGGCATTTTAGCAGCAAGGCACGTTGGAAAAATGTAAGATTTTCAAGATGACTGCTACAGTGTTCCAGTCTGGCAACTTGCAGGGCAACATCAATCTTAAAATAAATGAAGTGATTTCATATGCAGATGGAGATTTTTGCCCAGTGTTGCTGAACAGCATAGCAGAGCTATTTAGGGGAGAATTCTGAATGTATTAAAACAGGCAGCCAAGGATCACTGTTGCATAGAAAACAGCCAAGAATGTTCTTC
>VWYK01033793.1:0-36767 GCA_013399775.1 Semnornis frantzii | reverse complement strand
CCCCAAACACTTCAGTCACCTGCCCTGATGTTCCCCATTCTCCCCAACCCCTGTCACAGGTGGCAGCCCCTGCAGCCAACCCCACTTGTCTGTCATGGTGATGTCAACATCCTCATCATGGCAGCTACACCAACAGCTGGCCAGCCTCGGTGCTGTGGGCTGAGCTCACACTCCCAGCTCTGCAGCTGAAGGACGAGGACTGCTTGTTAGTAACCATAGTGGCACAGAGGAGGCACACTGGGGACTCTCCATTAGGTCACAGTCTTATGTGGCTGATGCGACACACAGGACTGTGGCACTGATCCTCTACTTCAAGGACAGAACAAAATTTCCTCAGTTTCATTTCCTGGCAGTTAACCAGCCCCTGTCTCACAGTAGCCCAGTAACCTTCACTCAAGCAGGAGGAGCAGGCAAGTAACTCAGGCATTTTATCCATCCGGACCACTTAACACAGCCGTTAAGTTTCTGGGCTCCCCCTGCTTCCAAGGACACTGATGTGAACCCTGTTCTAGATGACGTACCATTTTCTGTGCCATGGGAGGCTTCCAGAGTGGTCAGTAATGTGGAGCTGGTGAGTCTGCATGTGCCTACCTGCTGCTGGAATTCTCTGCTCTCCTCCAAGACCCAGCCTGCGTCTGTTGAATGGTCGAGCTGTGGGTGACGCAAGACTTTATCAAATGAGGAGAAAACAAAAATTAAAATCCCCTAAACTTTGCAAGCAAACATCAGAATGCCAGCGAAAGCGCATTTTAAAAGTAAATCCATGGCAAGGAGAACTCACAAAAGCAAAAGAAGCTTAATGCTGTCTGTGCTGTGTATCACCAAGCATGGCTAAGCTATCCCAGCAACCTTCTTCATGGCAGTGTCTGGGGAACCTGACACAGGCTCAAAATACTTGATTTTATTTAAGTGACTTTTAAACACACAAGATCATTAACTCCTCAGTTTGCATGTCGGGACTGACTGAGGCTGCCACAATCCATTTACTTTAAAGCAACAGCACTTAGATTTTTTTCTTCCCTTACATGCTGTTGGACCAGCACAGGTCCTGACACACTGCTATGCAAGAATTAGCTTTTTACAAACAATACAATTGTGAATTTTTAAATCAGCAAATGAGACACTTAATTAATTTTGTAGAATAAGGAATCTGTTGCAAATATAAGGCAGTACACCCACACATCACCATCTGCTGTGGAGAATTAAATGTACAACTCACAAATGAAATCCTGCAAAGTTGGTGCAAAAAGGTCCTTGCTTGAATTTAAACAAGGCTGTGGAAACCTGCAAACACATTGCAAAAGATCATGAAAACAATAACAAATTTGTCCATCTGTGAGGCAGTGCTAGCAGAGTTGGGGTTTTTGTTTTGTTGGTTTTTTTAGATTGGTGTATTTGCAAGAATTGTTGCAGCTCACAATGCCAATTGTGGCAAATGTCTTTGAACTCTTCTCTGGGCCAGAACAAAGTCAGTTATGGAGGTGCTCCCAAAAGGTTTGGGCACATCATGTCAAGTCTTCTGTGTTTAAGGGAGGAGTAAAAAGGAAAAAAAAAAATACCCCCAAATATAAATTCCTTTTTAAAAAATGCTCNGGTTTTTGTTTTGTTGGTTTTTTTAGATTGGTGTATTTGCAAGAATTGTTGCAGCTCACAATGCCAATTGTGGCAAATGTCTTTGAACTCTTCTCTGGGCCAGAACAAAGTCAGTTATGGAGGTGCTCCCAAAAGGTTTGGGCACATCATGTCAAGTCTTCTGTGTTTAAGGGAGGAGTAAAAAGGAAAAAAAAAAATACCCCCAAATATAAATTCCTTTTTAAAAAATGCTCTGTTTAGCCAAAGTGCTGGGGGGGAAATGGCAAACCTGGCAATTGTTCTGGATGTTTTATTATTAGAATTATTAACAAACACTGCTCTACTGAAGTGAGGAAAAATAAATATCAACAACTACTGCTGCCATGAAAAAACTCTAACAAGCACAATTATCTGTATCCTTTTGGTTCCCCTGAATCCCAACCTTCTAATTTTGCCTCCTTGTTTTCTTCTAGTGTACTGATTTGAAACATCCTTTTAAGTTTACACCTAGTAGAACCACATAACACCAAGTTGCATCTGCACTAAGGTGAAAGGCAGTGAAGTCTCTTGACCTCACTGATGCCCACAGAACGTGTGGGTAGGTGTGGGAAGGTTGGAGCAGACAGGAAGTAAGGCTGGACAGTGGCAGCCGCTGTCCTTCCTGGGCTTGGCATTAATCCACAGGACCGCCGAGCACATGCTGGCAGCTGTGGGCTGCGAATGAGACCAGGACCTGCTCCTCATCCTCTCACCAGCTGTATGCCTCAAGAAAGGTTGTCTTCTGCAGCGTTAGGATGGCTGAAACCTACCAGTGATCCCTAAAGAACATCTGCCCCTCTATTTTCAAACAGGGTGCCAGGAAATCATGCTGACGCTTTCTCTGGCAACTGCTCCATTTTATCAATGAGACAGCTATAAAGACTCTGCCTCACAGCACACACTGCCAAGCCTATCAGCATCTGGAATTCTACCTGTCCATCCCCAAAGCCAGGAGGGTGCATAGAATCACTAGGTTGGAAGGGAGCTCAAAGTTCATCTAGTTCAAATTCCCCAGCTTAGGAAGGGACACTCCCCACTAGAACAGGTTGCTCAAGGCCTCATCTAGCCATAGGAAATTCAGAGAGGATTCCTCTGCCACAGCCCAAAACTGCTCTGGGTCGGTGTTCTCATGGATTTTAGCAGGCTTTTGTTGGGAAACAAAAATGCTTCCCAAGCTTTTGTGCAATGCACACGGTGTTTTAACATGTACTTATCCTCTCACACACCTGGGAAGTGCTCTGAGTGCACACACAGCGAGTATAATTTATGCTAAGGGCTTGTTACATGTTTAACTCAGATAAAGTGTAGCTGTAATTAAGAAATGCAGCATCAGAGGTAGAACCTGCATGTAAATTTGCAGAAAGGATTCTATCCACTGAACGAACACCTCTAAAGACTATTTAAAACCACAACCTCATCAGAAAACCACAGATACAGAGATATATATATATTTATATCAATACCACAGACCCCTCTGACATGCTCAGCCCTGCTAACACTCTGACTAGAAGCCGACTTAACACAGCTGCCTTGGGCACACTTGCATGCATAAAAAATCAAGTGACTTGATTAATCAGTGAAAGTTGCTGAATCATGGCCTTGCAGCCCTGCCTCTGTAGCCTTGGCTATCGATGGCAAACCGCCAGTGTGGGATTTAGCTGAATTTCTATCAGCTGGCACACAGGCCTGTACAGCCCTTATCTTTGCCAGCATTTTATGAGAAATAGAATCTCTGTTCTGAAAAATGAGCCTTGTCAAAGGGATGAAAGTGTGTGTACGAGAAGGGAGCCCAAAAGTAAGTGTCAGAAGAGCAGCAGATCTTAGAAGAGCTAGGAAAACTGAGCAAGAAAATCCTGGTGCCACCTTGAACAAGAGCAGCCAGTGACCCCCAGCCACACCAAACAGCCACTGGAAGTGGGGCCCAGCCTGAGAAAACCATGTCTGAAATTCAGCAGCATCACCAAGGAAAGAGCAGGAACATGTGACATGAGTGGGGATGGAAAGCAAAAGCAGCCAGACAATTTCTCTAACAGAAAATTGCATTCTTGAAGTCACTGTTGCATCAGTGCAGCCATACCAGGAAAGCAGGAGCACTTCTAGGTCTCCAGGGCATGCACTACCTTGCCACAAGTTTTCAAAAGTCAGAGAAGGGGGAAAAAAACTGTTTTTCGCTAACACATAAAGAGCAATTTGGGCATTAAAAATAAGTACATACATACATACATACATACATACATACATACATATGTACATAAAAGATACATTTCTAGGGGATATGTTTTATTTGCTCCTCACTGTGGAGGATCTCTGCATGGCTCATCTACCCAGCATCCTGCAAGCTTCACCTCTTCTCCGGAAGGCTAAAGGTTTGGGGAGAAGGAGCTTCCTTCAGATGTCAGCCTGTGTCTGGAGAAACGAGAGACCTCTGAAACTGTTTCCCCATGCCCTGCAAGGACTTTCTGCAGCAGCCCTGATGTAATGCCACATGCAGCAGATACAATGTGTGCTTCTTGTCATTGCCTTCAAACCCTCCCACCCTGTAATTTTGTTCTTTGGTTGGATATTTAGGTGAGACAAACAGCCACTGCTCCTCTGAAGGACACTGACCCAACTGCTGTCTGCTAGGAAGTCAAGACATGTTTGGTTAAAGAAACAAAGCCAAACTTCAGAGGAAGCCCTCGTAAGAGCTGGCAATCAGAGTCTGTAGCTGCTGCCCTCTCCACCACCCTTCTTCCTGGTGCCCACATTGCCTGGCACACCAAAGGTGCGGTGGGGGGGGGAAGGCCCTGGGGGACCAGTTCAGGAGGAGAGTGGTCCCTGGAAAAGACTGTTCCTCAGTTGCTGGTGCCTTCTTGACCAGCAGATCATAACAGAGAGAACCATGATGACGTATTTGCCAAATCCTTCCTGCCGGGCAGCCGGTCAAAGGTTTAGCTTTGCTGTTTGAGCAAAGTGTCCTTGAATGAGTGTCTCGAATGAAAGAAAAAGGGGGGCGAGCAGCCTTTGTGCCAAAGCTCTTGCATTTCCTTCACAGTGTGACTCTGCTGCACTTGTGAATGATCACATTAACATACATTAGAGGAGTTCATGTGCCAGTAATGGAAGAGATTGTCACACCACAGTATCTGATCTATTAAAATAGCCAGAGAAATAGTATCATGTCAGCTAAATTGAAGTCAGATGTTGAACAGGTTATTCACAAGCTAAACCCACCATTTCTGTGGCCACACACAGCTGTATTTCAGTAGCAACTGACTCTGTGTGTATTTTCAATATTAAAAGATAAAATATTGTTCTACGCCATGTTATAAACTAAGTTTGTGCAGTGGAACAGATTTTTACAGCTAAGTTAAAACCTCTTGAGAATAAGAGGTTTATAATGGAAATGCTGACAGACTCTTAACTGTAGCACTGGGATCTCTCTTGCTATTATGACCAGATAAACCAACAAGGTAATTCAATGTAGTGTTCCAGCTCCGAGACACTAACACACTCCTTCTGGTCCCAGGTGCTGAGGGAAGTTAAATATAAAACTTAATGAAACTGCAGTGACTGACTATAGGGCTGGATGGTTCCCTCTGCACTAGGGAAAGGTGAATTTCTCTCCTGGGAAGGTGTCTGGAAGGCAGGTAGTGACCGGCTGGTTCAAGTGCAAGTGGTGGCTGGAGCCTTCTGATGTTTTCCTCAGCTAGAGTCAAAAGGATGGCTAAAGCCAGGCTGTAAGAAGCAAACCCAATCAGTGCACACATGTCAGACCAAGCACTGAACAGAAATGCACCCACCACACCTCCACACAGCAGATGTCAAGGGCATGAGCTCTTCTCACGAGGTCTGGGGGCATAGACCTGATATCCCTCCCCACAAAATTGCCCCAGAAGCCTCCAGTTTCACAGTTCAAGTGCTGGGGAATTGAGCTCCACTCAGAAAGCAATAGAGGGAAGCTCATTTGTGAATGTATGTTCAGCGCTTGCTGTGTTTCCTGAGCCCCTGGCCCCAGAAGTGGTCAATACTAACAGTCAATGGCTCAGTGTCTACATGGAGACAAGTGGCAAGTGGTGTTCCTCAGGGGTTGGTAGAGTACTGATGCCATTTGGCATCTTCATCAGCAACGTGGACAGCAAGAGTGAGTGCACGCTCGGAACATTTGCGGGTGACACCAAGCTGCATGGCATGGTCAGTATGTTTGTGGGAAGCAATGCCGTTGCCTGGGACCTTGAGCAGTTGAGAGGCAGACCAACACCAACTTCATGAGGTTCAACAGAACCAAGAGCAAGGTTATGCACCTGGGTTGGGGCAATCCTAAGCACAAATACAGACTAGGCAAAGAATGGTCTTGGGACTACTGGTTGATGAGAAGCTCAACATGAGCTAGCGATGTGCACTTGCAGCCTAGAAAGCCAACTGTATCCTGAGCTCTATCAAAAAAAAGAGTAGCCATCAGATCAAGCAAGGAGATTCTGCCCCCTCTACTCCACTCTCATGAGGCATTATCTGGAGTACTGCATCCAGCTCTGGAGCCCCCAACACAAGAAAAACATGGAACTGTTAGAGGGGGTCCAGATGAGGACAGTGAAGATGATCAGAAGGCTAAAGCAGCTCTCCTAGGAAGATGTTCTGAGAGTTGGGGTTGTTCAGCCTGGACCAGAGAAAGCTCCAGGGAGACCTATGAGCAGCCTTCCAGTAATTGACAGGGGCCTTCAGAAAAGCTGGAGAGGGACATTTTACAAAGGTATGTAGTGATAGGACAAGGGGCAATTGCTTCAAACTGCTTCTACCTACACATAAAACCCTGAGCAAACTTCCTGGGGTTGGTGGGCTGGTAACACTGTCTACCATCAAGACTATCTGACATTTCCAATTACAAGATTCTACTTTCAGCTGCTTATAACTGTCATATTTTGACCAGTAACTTGTCATTTTCCATCCTGGGCATCTGCCTCAGGCTGTATTTTTTTTTGGAGAGCTTCAGCCAAAACAATATAGCTATTCCCAAGGGCAAGGCCAGGGAACAATGCACTGTTTTGTAATGGTAAAAGAGAAAAAGAACTGACATCCTCTTCTTTAAGATGCACCACAGCTCCTTATGGTTTGGACAGGGGAGTGGAAGTTTAGTCAACTTGTGACCTTTGTATTAAGGATGTGCCTTTTCATCACTGCAGCAAAAATCTATGCAAGCATGGTCAAGTGAAAGTACTTTAGAAAAAAAAAAAATTCTCCAATCCAACTTCCTCATCTAAGACTTTTTCCAGTGAAAATCCAAAAACTTCTGAGGAAACTGTCCTGCTGGATTTGTCTTGCCCTTAGGTTTATCCAAAATGGGCTAGTGCCATTCCACAATGTGTCAGCAGGGAGAACCTAATTCCCCTTGCAGCACTCACTGCAGAGCAGGCTCACAGACTTACCACCCTGTGTTATTAAGTGCGTGGCTATGCACAGGGTCACAGCTGGAGAAGAGAAGGCTTCAAAGAGACCTTATAGTAGCCTGCCAGTATCTGAAGGGGGCCTACAAGAAGGCTGGGGAGGGACTATTGACAAGGTCTTGCAATGATAGGACAAGGGGCAATGGTTTTAACCTGGAAGAGGGGAGATTCAAACCGGATGTTAGGAAGAAATTCTTTCAAGTGAGGGTGGTGAGACACTGGCACAGGTTGCCCAGGGAGGTTGTGGCTGCTCCCTCCCTGGAGGTGTTCAACGCCAGGTTGGAGGAGGCCTTGAGTGACCTGTTCTAATGGGAGGTGTCCCTGCCTATGGCAGGGGGTTGGAACTGGATGATCCTTGAGGTCCCTTCCAACCTTACCATTCTATGAGCTCCTCATCACTACACTGTGGATGCAAAGATCAGCTATATCCTGGCTGCAAGACCACAAGGGGAACAAGTTCAACCATGCTGGCACAGAAGAAAGTTGACTTGGTCCAGGATCCTGGAGGAATGGTAACCCTAAGGGAAGGAAAAGACATTTAGAGAAGCCTGATAGTGGGAGTGAGCAGAAGCACAGGTATTGGAAGCCTAGCACTGAACAGAGAAGGGGACCAATGCTCAGGAAATCAACCCACACAGGGCAGACTGGGACTAGCCAGGCAAAGAGGGCAGTAAGAAATGATAGAACTGAAACAAGGATGAGATGTAGACGAATGGATAGAATGATGCACCCACAAGAGATGCTGGCTTTCCAGGACTGGGAGCAGGATTCAGGTTTCTGCGTCTAACCATCAGGAGGCTGCCAGAAGGAGCTGCCAGATCCTGCCGTGCCGGTCGGAAGCAGCAGGTTTTACAGCTCCTAACTCGGCATGGCTCTGCCTGGGTTCACAGCCCAGCAGCAGGAGTTGCAGCTGGAAGTGCTCCTCGCTCTGGAAAGCAGATGCCAAAATGAACAGCATGCATACATTTAGCAGCCCCATGCAAAACGTCTGGGTTAAACAGCCTTCCCAGGTTTACAGAGCAGGCTTTCGGCAGAACCCATATCAGCAGGGCACCACTCAGATACCTGAACGAGGACAACATCCTGCACCCAGCTGCATCCATCACCACCCTCTCAACTTGCACAGCAAATGAAGCAGACACCTGCAGAAAGCAGCATCCATTCCTAACCTGTCCTCCTAACTCACCCTCAGCGCCAGCCTCTCCTATATTTAGTGTGGCAGAAAGAATGTGTGGCACTAAAACTGCAGCATGATGTGCTGGTTTGAGCTAATTGGAATATTTTAATAGAGAAAAATTATACTATAGGCTGTGAATGAAAACAATGGTGATGTCTGCTTCACTCATAGGCTTGATGAGATGTTTACAAAAGAGATAAGAGTCTCTCGAGCAGGCAGTCTGGGTCACGGGGCAAGCAGCTTCTTGGGCCAGCAGCTCTGGTTTCTCCTCTCTGCTGGATAACTTCACTAACCACTCTTCTTCTAATCCTCCCCAGATGATCCTCCTTGCGTGTAAGACAAACCTTGGGGTAAGGTGTAGGGGTGGGGAGAAGGTGGAAGGGTGGTTGGGAGCCCCTCCTGGGGTCTCTGATTTCTGGGAGGGGAGTTGTGTGTCTGCATTACCTTAAACTTGTATATTTCTGTAAATATTCCTGTATATACTGTATATATTTGCTTGTATATTGTGCTGAGCTGTAAATAGAGCTTCATCTCTTAACTTCCAGCCCGGTTGAGGTTTAGTCTGGGTCATTTTACAAGTGTGGGGGGGCAGGGAACTCCCAAACCGTCACACATGATTTACGTGCATGAGTGGTGCAGACAGCTTCTGTTCAGGGATTCCCTAAATTCCGAGTACAGGAATTTACAATCCTTCATTATGTCCTTTGAATACAGAAATCCAGGAGGGAGAAAATGGAAGGTGTTCCTTCTCAGAAGTCATCTTTGCACATCCTGCCTTTGTAGGAAGCTGATGTCTACTCCTGCAATCCATTTATTTTGAAACTCAGTTCATATGCTGTAAGGAGTTAGAGACACCATTAATTTTGGAAGCCAATGCTCAGAGATCACAAATGCTAAGAATTCTAATTATGTCGGGTGTAGAAAATTTAACAAGTAAAAGAGACTTTTCATAAGCATCTCAAGCCATAATATTTTAATGCTGTTGGCATTAATTAAAATATCTGGAATTTTTTGAAGGAACCTCCTCCCTTTAATTTTTTTACTTCTACCATTAGAAGAGAAGAATCATTTTGCTAAAGCCTCGAAAAAATAATGTTCCTTGTGGCTGATCGTCTCATTTATAATCGTGTCATGGCAGGAACAACCTTTCGCTGAAATTTTGTTTATGCTTCAAAAATTTCCCCCTAATAACTTCTTCCCCACCCCCCTTCCCTAAGCACTAGCAGGTCTGGATCTGTCTTCTGTGCAGGACTGGAAAAATAAAAGTCCAGATGATTTGGCACCGTACAAGGGACTGAACTCTCAGTGTCTGATTAATGATACTATCCATCTCAGAAGGTAGTGATTCCCTCCTTTGGAGCTTAGGGGGGAAAATGGACTAACCTTTGAATTCGTACTTCATCATCTCCCAATGACATTTGTGGCTTTCTGCAGGACACAGAGGCTGCAGCTCTTGGGAGGTCCCAGGAGCTCAGCAGCAGCAGCAGCAGCAGCAGCAGCAGCAGCATTGCCTTTCTTTCCACACCAACCAACACACCCAATTGTCTGCAAAAGAAGCAGGCACCTGTCATGCTGCAGGCTGCTTTGTAGGCAAGGTGGAGTGACACAGGTCCAGTGGCATGTCCCACATTCCTGACTAAAGCACTGCCTTTTCTAGGGGACCTTGTTGCACAGCGGGGCACACAGATCACAGCTGTCTGGGTTCCAGTGCTTATGCTGCGACCTGTTGCAGCAATGCTGAATGCAAAGGCTAGAGAGAGCTTGGGCATGGCCCTGAGGCCTTGTAGAGTCAAATGGGCTCAGAAAGATAAAAGGCACTCTTTGTCTCTGATCTTAAGCTCACAACTTTGTATTTTGAATTTTTTTTTTTTTTTTTTTTAGTATCTAAATATACAGTCACTTGTCAGTTATTAATAATAGAACCTCACCTTATTTGATGCTGTTCTCACTTCTTAGACTGTCTAATTAAAGAAGGGACACAGGAACTGCTGTGTGCTACTGTCACTTGGCTTGATTGAGAAAATAGAGCCAGCTGCCATAGTGCCACGGGCTGCCTCACAGGGAGCCAGCACTGTGGTTCCCTCAGAAAGAACTGGCCTGGTCAAGACAACACCAGATACAACGAAACCTCAGGTGCATTGAAAACTCTGCTGTGCTTCAGAGGCACTTAAACAGGTATGTTCTCTTGAAAAAGGCACAACAGTAGCTGTCTGAAAAGGGAAAACAGCATTTTGCAGTGGATCACAGGAAGCAGAGTTTCCACGAGAACAACAAATAACAAAAAAAAAGGAGGTTGCTCTTCATTTCCACCAAATTGGGCACAGTTTCCTCTGTCTCTGAGGTGCTTGGCACAAAACGAAGCCACTCCTGTTGGGATGCTGCACACCAGTGCATTGCAGAAAAGAGGCAGGTCGCAGCTTCCCGGCAGTATTTTCTCCTCCACAGTAAATACGCCGATTCAGCAGGCTGCCCAGCTTGCTTGTGCTGATTTCTGTACTGGGCACAGCCAGGTGTCACACAGGTGAGGCAGCACATAGACACAGAGGAAGGCCTAGAGGGGTTTTATCTCTTTTCTCCATGTGGTTGAGAGAGCATGCAGAGGCACCTGCCGATTTTGTATGCTTGGTGCCGCAGAGAAGAAATTCGACGTGGGAACCACAGATGGCTTCAGTGCAACAGGGTACCCCAGGCTGCTTTCCATTGGAAACAGAACTAAGTTACTCTTAACAGCTTAACTTTACTGACCATTATGTTTTGTTTTATTATTCAAAGGCAAACACTGAAGAAGCTTTTGGTGAACATACCAGGTTCTCTCAGGTGGAAGGAGGCGAGAACCATTTCTGCATCAATTCAGACACTTGTTTTAGTGACTTTACATTGTTTCAGGAGGCTTTTCTTCTCTGTGATACTGAGCTCTCTTTAGCAGGTCTGTTTTTTGTTTTTGTTTTTTTTTAAGATGCCTTGGGATCCAGCATCATTTCCTTGTTTATCCTGCACTCCAGTGCTATCAGCCATCCTCAAGTGTTTGTCTCATCACCTTTGAGACTGCACCTCTACCCAGGAAAACAGCGAGGGACAAACTTTCTGTTCTCTGCAGGTTTTTTTCCCAATAAGTCTGAAAATAATGTTTGGTTCATATCCTTAGCTAGCTATGGACTCCCCACAGAGACCCCCTGCCCTGTCAATTGCTGACTAATCGTGCCTGCAGCAAAAGTAATCCAAACTAGAGAGCTGTTCAGCAGCAGCAGAAGAATCTATTAAAACAGATTATGCTCTCTGCTCCGTTTGGGTACTTATCCTGTGGGGTTGGCCTGCCTAGGGGCTGCCCCAGGGCACACACTCTCAGTGCTCTGCAGTCGCCCTGGAGTGTCCCCTGGCAACTCTGCAAGGCTCATGTGCACAGCAAAGGGCCAGGCAAAACTCAGTCCAGGGAGGGCTCTGCACTGAGACCTGGCTGTGAGGTGACACAGGCTAGGCCAGGAAGCTGCTGCTGGGTTTTTATAGCTTTCTTATCCTCAGCACACAGGCAGTAAAGCAGCTCTGCGCTTGATTTGACTGAGCCTTCCTCTGAGACTTCAAGAGGAGCCAACCCCCTACAGTATTCAGGCCCTGAAGGAAAAAAAAAAATGCATAGTAGTGATGTCCTGGAGTTAAGTGATCTCCTGTCCAGGTGGCCAGAAGAGCCAATGGCATCCTGGCCTGTATCAGGACCAGTGTGGCCAGCAGGAGCAGGGAGGTTATTCTGCCCCTGTGCTCAGCACTGCTCAGGCCACACCTTGAGTGCTGTGTCCAGTTCTAGGCCTCTCAATTCAAGAGAGATGTTGAGGTGCTGGAAGGTGTCCAGAGAAGGGCAGCAAGGTTGGGGAGGGGCCTGGAGCACAGCCCTGTGAGGAGAGGCTGAGGGAGCTGGGGGTGTGCAGCCTGCAGAAGAGGAGGCTCAGGGCAGAGCTCATTGCTCTCTGCAGCTCCCTGAAGGGAGGTTGGAGCCAGGCGAGGGTCAGTCTCTTCTGCCAGGCAACCAGCAACAGAACAAGGGGACACAGTCTTAAGCTGTGTCAGGGGAGATATAGGCTGGATATTAGGAGGAAATTCTTCCCAAAGAGAGTGATTGGCATTGGAATGGGCTGCCCAGGGAGGTGGTGAAGTCACTGTCCCTGGAGGTGTTGAAGAAAAGACTGTATGGGCCATGGTCTGGTTGATTGGGTAGGACTGGGTGATAGACTGGACTAGATTATCTTGGAGGTCTTTTCCAACCTGGTTGATTCTATGGTTCCATGATTCTATGATTCTAATTCAGCCTTGAAACTTTAGTGGCTACCTGCCATTAAAAAAGACCCCAGCCTGGGGCTGGGAGCCAGATTTCTGCAAGCCATTGGAACAAGTCTTTGGTATTTACATACCTTTCCTTAGAGCTGCTTGGTTACAGGCCTTCATTTCTGCCCCAGGCACAAGGTTTTCTTGCCCCTTTGATGACAGCTCATCATTTTGCTTCCAACGTTGACTTTCTGGAGGTATCATGCCTCTGTCTTTCCACATCAGGTGTAGACTCTGGTGAGGTCTACTACTCTTGTTGGAATGCTGTGACTGCCGTTTCACCCCTGGAAGTGCCCATCTCTTTCCAAGAGAAAGCTGCCTGTGTTCTTCTGCTCAGTGCCTCAGTGTGCCCAAGTGCATTTCTGAGAGACATTTTTCGAGGGCACAGGAAGCCAGTCTGGCTGCAAGGATCATAATCCTCCCTCCAACCTGCTGAACAAAATATAACAAATGCAGTCCTCGTTACCTCCACAAGCTTAATGCAGTCAGCCCCAGCTGAGCTACAGCCACTACTAATAATGCATGAGCATTGGCATGTCAGAAAGGGACCACAGCTGACACGAGTTGGAGGATGAGTGACACTGATACAATGGAGCTAACCTTGGCTGGACAGTGAATCAGTCACCTGCTCTGGAAAGCGCTGCACACAGTTAATGCCACGTGGGTAGATCTTGCTAGGCTCCCTCTTGTCACTGTGTTTAATTGTGTGACATCAAAGCTACCTCCTAAGCAACTAGTTCAGGCTTATGCAGAATGTACCTATTTACCTTGCAGGTTTTTAAGCCCACTGTTTTTTTGGGTTTTTTTTAAGGGTGGTTTGGATGTGGTGCTTAGGGATATGGTTTAAGGTGAATCTTATAGAGTAGGGTTATAGGTTGGACTTGGAGATCCTGAGGGGCTTTGCCAACCTGCATGTGTCTGTGTGATTTTGTGAATTCAAATAGGTTATGTAAAGCAGCAAAACCTATACCATTTAAATTGGCCTGGCTTCTGAAAGCTGCAGGTTCCAGGACCTGAAAGAAGGCCTGCAGCTAGACTGAGTATCCAGGGGAGGTCCTTTTGGCATACAAAGATCAAGCACTAACCGAAAGCCAAGCACACCTTTACGCCTAGTTTTATCTAATTTCAGTTTCACGCAAAGTAATGTTGCCCTAGAAATGAAATCTTCCCCTGTGTCTGCTGCAGCTCTACAATGGCCATTTAGTGGAGCAGTAAAGCAAAGCCCCAGGTACTTGACAGCTCTCTTTTGTGTCACTCGCAACATGCCTTCTAATTCTAGAGAGCTACTGCCATGTACTCCAACAGGGTTTCTTTGCTTTCCCGAAGCAGTTACATGACTTAAGAGTTTGGTCACCTTTTCTGCTAATAGGAATTGTATATAGGAGAAGTAGAACACATTGCAGATTAAAATCTGGCTAGCTCAGGACACCAGCAAGATGATCTACACAGCTCTTCAAAATGAATTTCTATTATTTTCCCAGCTTAACATGGTAGCATTAATATTTCATTACTAGATTTCACTATGATTTTTTGTCCTGTTACTGTCTCAACCAATTTATTGCTTGAGAAGGTTATTTTTAATCTTTAGCAGTAACTGAGACTATACCCTCAGAAAACCTTTCCCAATGTGGAATTTCTTTGCTGTTTGATTATAATCGAGGTGATGCTGTATCCAACAGCTCTTCATGACAGCAAAATATATCCATCAATTTTAAGAGAGGAGTGAGGCTCACTTTCCAATTTCTAGCTCAAAAGTCTGTGTTCTCCACTGTCTTCATTTTTAATTATAGAAATTCAGACACTGAGAATGGGGAGAATGAGTTAACAAGATGCCACCTCATACCAAAAAGCTGGGTTTAGCAATGAGCACTCAGTCCAGCTGGCCTCTTGGGTACTACAGCACTGGTGCTCCAGCAATTTCCCTTTGAAAAATAAAGGTGTTTATTTGGGTTCTGCTTCAAACAGAGTTGAGAGTATAAAGGCACAGGCAGCTTTAGGCCAGATTTGTTCCTCTCTTAGGCTTGTGATTTAGGGCCCTGTGTCTTGTGTCCTGGCAGCCAGAGAGTGACAAAGAGCCAAAGACTGCACAGAGAGTCTGGTCTTAACCCCATCTCTCACCACCCTTGCTCAGACAGCAGAAGAGGGTTTAGCACACAAGATGGAAGGAGGAAAAAGAGAAAAACCAAACTCTCAAAGAAATAAAAGCACCTGTCGAATAAAAAGTCACTCAAAATATGCTTCATTGCTGCAAAACATTTCTTGATGCCAAACATAAGTAATTAGTATTAATTATTCACCCCATCACCAATTAATAAACCTCTCTTACACTCTGGCTCTCTTCAGCCAGGTGTAGTCAGTGATATTGCTCCTCCCCTTAACTCGAGCCTGAAGGATACAGAACAGGATGTGCCAATTTGGTCCTGCGTTCTGCTCTGTGGACTCTGCTCTCTTTGCTTTGTGAGCAATTCCTTCTCCTCTCAAAGGGCAGGATTATTTTCCTGACTCTTATGGGGATATATAAGATGGCAGAGGGATGCAGACAATTCACTACCAACCACTGACATGAAGCATAGCTGCCCCTTCACTGTATAAGAAACCCAAGTTATGCCTGAAGGCTCAGAGAGGCACAGTGCTACTGGTCCACTCCCATGACACACAGCAATTTGCCTGTTTGTCCCCTTGTACATAAAGTCAAAATGTTCTCCTGCATGTTGGTGGGTCTTCAGAGGGACTCTTCCTTCCTGAGCTGCTCAAACTCTTTCTTGAATTCTCCCTGGTTCAACACTGTTGGGCACCATCCTTCGTATGTGCCAGAACACCCACATAGGTGTTCACCTGGGTTGCCTTGTACCTCTCCAAAATGTATCCTCAGCAGCTCAAAGGAAAATCAAGTTTTGATATCCTGCCTGTAGGTGTCCAGACTGACACAGCATTAACTTTGCAAACACTTTTTATGACGTGAACTCAACACGACTTGTTGTAACAACACCACGGTGGTCTCTGTACACTACCTTGTCCTCCTCTTCTTCCAACCTCGGTGTGAACCCAAAAGGATGGTCTTGTTTCTCCTCCTTTGATAGTTTATCTAGAAAATATCTGCTCTTCTCATCATATTATCACAGCTAGAGTCACAACAGCACCCAAACCCAAAGATAGCCTGAAAGGTTCCCTGGGGTACATACCACCAAACAAGTCCCGGGGTCCAGTGCAGTATGCTTAATGATAGTCACACATGTCAATAGCACTCCATCAGACCTCAGTACACTGAAGCTACCTGCATTTTGAGAGTTTTTACTGTTCAAATCTTCATCTAAAACCCCTCCTGTGGTAATCACTGCTCTTCTAATCTGGAGAATTAAGGCCAATTCAAAGCAGAACCAAAGGACACGAATTTTTCACTCTGACCTTTCATGTTTCTCAAACGTCTCCCAGCCTGCTGGTGTGTGCCCCCAAATAGAATAGATCCAAATGAGTGCATCAGTGTTCATAAAAGTATGTTTTGAGGAGAAACCAGGAGGTGGACTCATACTTATCCCTTTAACAGACTCAAAAAATGACACTAATCCAAATCAAATGGTCTAACTTTGACACTTACAGCAACAAACAACTCATAAAAGCTTCCCTAGATTCCAAATATTGGGCATATTCTTCACAGGGAAGATAAGCAGCAGTGCAGATTTTTCCAGCAAAAATGTTTTCTCTTGTAATCTTCCCTGATCTGAGAATTGTAACAAGTGCATGGAAATTACAAGCTGCTATAAAAATTACAGAGACTAAAACTACCATTTTATCCTGCATTAGAACAATTTTAACGTTGTTGGAGGAATACATCTCTGCAATTTTAAAATTACTTGAGTCATGACAGAAAGACTCACAACTGCAATATTTATCTCTCAGATTCATCTCAGGATGTTCCTGAAGACTTGTGAGATGTCACATTATATAGCATTTTGTAGGGACCAGAGAAAGTCACTTTGACAGGCAACGTGTGTAAATTGGAGCCATTGATTATGGAGGATTTAATTTTATCTGTTCTGTATTCATGGAACAATAAATAAAAAAGACTTCAGTGGCCACTGTAGGACTGCAGCAACTTCTACAGAAATGCAATTTATAGTTGCATATTTTTAACAGCAAGCTTTGGCATACATTTGATTAAATTCTGCTTTCCAGTGCACTTAATGAGAATTCTAATTCTCTAGAGCTTTCTATAGGCAAGCCAGGTAAAGAGGAGTCTATCAAACTGTAGCTGTGGTTGTTAGCACAAGGAGCTGGCTGCTTTGAAAAGAAATAAAATTCATAAGCATGCATGCATATATTTTAATATTGCCAAGATATGTATTGACAGAGCAATAAATAGTAAGATTTATTACCCTCTCTATTTTCTGATGTATAGAAATGCAAGTGATGCTTCTGAGGTATAACATCTTTTGGGAACGTGTTTGAACTGAGTGGTCTGAGCAAACCTTATTTATTTTGGGTTCTCAGAGAATCTGAGGTTGATTCACTCCCTAAATTTCAACAAATTATCCTATTACTTTCCTTGCCTGCCCGATGGGGAAGGCAAAAAACTCCCTTCTAAAGGACACAAACTCATCTCCTGACTGAAGGCCACTCACTGCTCTGAAATGAGGATGAAAAAGCAAAATAACTTTTTCTTACTTCCTCCTTTTTGGTACTTCCCTGTTTCAGTTTTCAGATTACAGTCATTTTAATAAAGGCTATCTCACTACCACAATCTTCTTACAGCACCTTGGAAAACAAGTTTTGGACTTCCCAGTAGGAATTTTGGGGGTGTCCAGCCAGGACAGCTCTTTCCTGTGTAAATATGTAGCCACAACCTTACCTCAAGCAAAAGAAACCTCATCAGATTTTACAAGAGATGATTCCGTTTTGGCAAGTGTTTTATCCTTGGCTGTAGAGGTGGAAGGACAAAACCTGTCATGACATAACCTGATAGGGGAAATTCCTTGGAGCTGGAAAAAAAAAAAAAATCCATCTCTAATATTGCCAAAGGGAGAGCATTTGGTGAATGAAGGTACACTGTGACTGAATGCATGAATCAGTCCTGAGCTACTTTGCTTTTGCAGATTTGCCTTGGTCCAGCATCCCATATTCCAGCCTAGATATTGAAAAGTCTGAGTGAAAACTTAGGCATGCTCTTCTCAGTGGCAAAATCCCACCAGGATTTATTCCATGCAGTTACAGGTGTATCTGCCAGCTCCACAAACAGTATGTTGAATGCTTACTTCCAAATAGGATCTGGTTTCTGGGAGCTTCAGAGTTTATTGGATACTGAGGTTTTAAGTTTTACTGTGAAAGTATTTACAAGATTATCTATTCATGTAACACTTTTAATCCACAGATTTAAAATTAACTAAGGAGTTCACTAAGTTTGCACACACCTCTCTGCTGGGGATCCAGAGCAGTGCAAGCAGGAGATTTGCTATGCAGGATAGCAGAAGAGCACACTGCTAAGAGAGCAGAATGTCAGGTTTTGAAGCTGCACCCCAAACCTCAGCCTTCAGTCACAGTAGCATCCTTCAAGTGAGTACAGTTTTCTTGCTGGCATTATGATTAGTCCTGAAATTAAAGTAGAATCAATAGAATATAGAAAGAAGAAAGAATATAGCGGAAAGAAAATGTGGAAAGAAAATGTGGAAAGAAAATGTGGAAAGAAAATGTGGAAAGAAAATGTGGAAAGAAAATGTGGAAAGAATATGTAGAGAGAATATGTAGAGAGAAAATGTAGAGAGAAAATGTAGAGAGAAAATGTAGAGAGAAAATGTAGAGAGAAAATGTAGAAAGAAAATGTAGAGAGAAAATGTAGAGAGAAAATGTAGAAAGAAAATGTAGAAAGACTATAAATGAACATAATAAACCCTAGTTTTTATCATTTCAGTTGTCAATGCTCTGAATCAGTGGTGTGTTTTTTTAAATATTGACCAATTCTCAGCATCTTAATTCTTACACAGAAATGGCAAACCAAACAAAATGCATTAAAAAAAAAATCCCCTCCCTCTCCAAAAAAAAAAAAAAAACCCAACCAAAAACAAAACAAAAAACCCCAAAGCACCACACAACCGAAACCAAAGCACATGAAAAGAACAGATTAAATATAGCTTGTGCTTATGCTGATTTTCAGAAATAGGTTAATAAACACTGCTTAGATGAAAGGAGCCTCAAGCGTTAAAGAAAGAAATCAGAAGGTCTCACTTAAGTGATTTTTTGGCAGGAATCAAATTAACGAATATAATACGGATTGCTGACAAGGTACTTGATCATTCTCTGCAGTAAGGATTTTTTTTTTAATGTGTATGTTATATTTATTTATATATATACACAGGCATGAGGTTTGTGTGACTTGGTTCTCTTAACACTTCATCTGATAATGAGAAATGGCATTTTTATTTAAAAGGAAAACGTTAAGAAGTCCTGATTTGCAAGAACAAGTTAGAATATATGACATTATTATGTCCTACTGCATTTCCTTCTCCTTTAGAAAACACACTAAGAGCTTTGCAAACATTTTATTCAGTCTATAGACAATTTTCCTCCAATTCAATCTGCAAATAACACCAAGTTTTGGGGAGTTTGGTTTTGTTTTGGGGTTTTTTGGGGTTTTTTTTCGGGTTTGTTTGCTTGGCTTTTTTATTTTTATTTTTTTTTAGTTGGTTGGTTGGTTTTTGGGTGGAGGTTTTTTTGTTGTTGGTTTGGTTTGGTTTTGTTGTTTGTGGTTTTATTTTTTGTTTTGTTTTGTAAGAGCATGGGGATAAAATAAAAAAAGGAGGCATAAAAGAGACTTAATGAGATCATGGAACTCTTTCTTAAGCAGTACAGCATCTTAATTTCTGGTAAATTCAAGCAACCTCCATCTGGGGGTTGATTCTGTCAGTCTGTATCTATGTCTGTCTGCCTTTATCCATCTCTCTAGGCATTCATCGCTGTGGCTTCAGAGCACCACTGAAGGAAACGGGAGCTCCGCATGCAGCAGAGCTGCAGAATCCAGCCCCTCTTTGACAATGATTGGGTCTGACATTGACAAGCACTTACACCCCATTCTCCGGCTCTTTTTGTTTGGCCTTAGATACACGTGTCGTCTGGCAAAAGTTAAAAATAAAGCATTTAGGGCTAGGCTGTGGTCAGTTTTCATGTGCCTCCGCAGTGTGAGGGGGAGGAAGGGGAGGGTGGAGGCAGCCGCGTCTCAGCGTTCTGCACCACTCACATCAAGGTCAGCCAGAACTGCTGCGAGAGCAAAGTCAGTGCCACTCAGAGCACGTGGCTTGCTATAAAAATGTTTTTCTATTAGAAGTAATCACCTGAAAATCTTGAGGGGCTGAGATGCTGAAGCACTGCCCCCACTGATTCAGGCAGCAGATTTAGCTGGCCACGCCCTGATGCAACCAGCTCCTGAGCCTCAGGGCTCTTTGAAAATTTTCCATCAAACTTTCATGGGAAGTATCTGATTTCCTTGAAAATGTCAGCATGTTTTTATTTCATTTTGCTAGATAAATTAAATATGGAGAATGGAAAAGATATTAGCAGAAACTCAGAAACCCTAATGGCTGGAGGAGGGGACAGTATTTGTTTTGGCAATGAGAAGCTGATCTCTTCAGCTGAACATTTTGGATTTAAATAAGGATGATCTGACTAGGCAAAAGAATAACTGGAGAAACCCACCTCTTATTCATGAGCAGCTCCATTTCAGATCTTTATTCAGGGAAGTTGGCTGCTTCCCCCTCGTTACTCAGTGCCAAAGGGATGGCAATAGGTAAAACATTTCTCCCATCTTCCCCCAGTTTCCTCCTTGCCACCCCTGTCCACCAAAGCTGCAGAAGTGTCAGAACCGTGCTCTGGATCAGTGGTGCTGGGCACTTAGCTGAGGAGACTTCAGGATTAAAACTGTAAAGAATTTATACGACTAAGAACAGGGTGGTGGGACACTGCTCACAGAGCCCAGTTTGCTGCTACAGTGCAGACATGCTGCTGAAGCTCCTAGACAAACCTGCCTCCATCAGAATTGGTTACAAGGGTTCTCCCCACTGCTGCCATGCAGAGCTATTCCAGATGACTTATTGATGACTGTTCACAGTTGTTTGTTTATGTAACAATATTGTCAAAGCTTAAACAGGTCCTCTTCACTCTTATCATGCCTATGGCTGATTCCTTGCATTCTTTACTATGCTGAGGTACAGTCCCTGTTCTCCCATCAAACTATTCACCTTTCTCTTCTGCTCTAGCTTAAATCTCTTTCTTTCAAACACAGGGGGCTACAACTGGTCAACACATTCCTGAAAAAAAAATCTTACTAATGCTTTCTAAAGCCCATTAATTACACACACACACGCACTCACCCCCCAAATGGAAATATTTCTTTTGATATGTTGCCAAATATATGCCAAATCCTTCTGTATCAGTCCAACTGACAAGACTTACCTTATATTCAAAATTATCATTATTCTCAGCTACCTGACCTTGCTACTTGAACTGTTGAATGTAATCCCATTTATATCTCCCAGTCCCTGATGATATTCTGTTTTTCTGTATGCTGTGAGCCTGCTCACTGTGGACAATCCCTCCCACCTTCAGCCAACAGCTCATTTCTCTAGCAGATTCTTATTCTTTCTCTGCCTAGTTGATTAATGAAAATATTAAGTGATGTTGGTCCCCAGACTGTGCCTTCAGAAACTCCACTTTTAGCTCCCTCTAACCTGGTATTTCCTCTTTCAGCATAATCTGCTATTATCTCCTTCAGCCAGTTTCTACTTATTTTACAATTCTGGGTCTAATCTTGATCTCTTCCAGTCATACAATTCTCCACGCAAGCCTGTGTCAGATGTTTCTCTCACAGTGTATATACATCACATCTATTGCCATGGTCTTTGTCTACAAAGATCAGGATAATCTAAAGAGAGATTATCAAATTAATCTAGTAAATCTGCTTTCAGTAAACCTATTCTGTGTGTTATCCTGCTTCTCCCATTTGCCATGCTCCACTATTACTCTTCCTCTCAAAAGCACTCTAATGCCTTGCATACTACTGATGTCTTGCTAGTATGCCTACATTGAACGAGATCACAGGTCTTTTCCTATCTGGAATATAGGAATAACATCTGAATTTTCTCATAACACTTCTACTTTAACATAGTCCTAAATACCCTTCAAGTAGGAATGCGGTTTTGAACGCAAATTCTTTCAGACTGCTGTGATGCAGATCCCCTAAAACAGTGCTCCTTGTATTTTACTTCTGCCTCCAAAGGTGTAATTTCCATCCTTCCAAATGCATTCCCATAAAGCCAGTTCAGAGCCATTGTCCAAACTGAACATTGAGGCACAAAATCATCACATTTTTGGAAAGTATCTATGCCAGCCATAAACTCACCCTCCCTTGAGCCAACCTCACTGCTGCTTTCTTTGCTCTTCTCTAATTTTGATGACCAAAACCAAAACAAACATAAAAACAAAACCACCAAACCTCACCAAAAAAAACCAAAAACAAAACCCTCCCAAACCCCCACAACCTTACTGTTTGGTTTAACTTCTTTTGCAAGTTCTAACTTTGCTTCAATACTCCACTTCAGTTGGATCTTAGGTTTTATGGTGATTGCTCTGTTTCCATTCCTAGAAGACCTTGAAATTTCAGAAATCTCTCTCAGTAAAACTACCTGAAACAGAACAATAATAGAAGGACATTTAGTTAAAGCCTTGCCAAAATCTGTTATTTATACAGTGTAGCACCATTTCTTTGTATTTATTGAGTTCAATAGTGCCTTACATTTGAAAACGATTGCTTCACAGATTCAGTACATCAGATTCACTGAGGGCTAACGTGCAGCTCTGATCAGAAAGCAAACTTCTAACCCTGTAAGCAATTGATATCACAGGTTCTGTATAGCCCACCCGCTATGCATATTGATTGGGATAAATGTAACCATGCAAAGTGTAGCTGCAGCTGGAAATGTCCCTCAGTCAAAACAAAGCTCCTGGATCCAGATTTAATCTTTCTCTGACTCTCTATCAAGTTTGCAAGTCAAAAGAGGGTTTCTCTAATCACCACCTTTGAAAGCTCACTTGCAGATCCACCATCAAACTCTGCCTTTATTTCCTCCTCCCTAATCACCAGTGCCAGACTGCATAATTAGCAAGTGAATGACAATAGGAGACCCACTGCAAAGCCCAAAGAGCCAGTTCATTTGATGATCAGGCCTTTTAATTGGAACTGCAGAAGGGATATGGCAATTCATCCACTTTCTCCATAGTAATTCTAACTTTGTAGGGCTCTGAGCTTAAAAGTGTATTGAGGAGTCTAATGGGCTTTTTGTTGACAGAGAAAAACAACACTCTAGAATATACACTTGACAAACATTCAAGTTAAACCACAATGCTCCACTTTTGCATAGCCTTTTCTCTGAATATAGTCATCCCTAGAAAGGTGCAGAGTTCTGGAGGTTTACAGGTATTTGGAGTGAAAATGCCTTTCCGAAGCACAAAGAACTACCCTGTTCTTCCCATTGCACAGCTTAGTCACCAAAGCAACCCCACGAATTCCCAAGTTATATATATCAAAATAAAAGCTAGACTAAAAATTTTCAAGTGTTCCCAAATACAGCAGAGGTCTTGTTTCATAGAAAAACAAATGTACTTCATGTACTTCCAGTATTTCTCTTCATAATCTCAATCCAGTCTTTTCCTAATATTGGATATATTAGACATGTTCTGGGATGATGTATCATTTCATATGGAAAACATATATATATACACACATATACATATATATATACACACATATACATATATATATATACACATATACATGTATATATATACACATATACATGTATATATATACACATATACATATATATATATGCATGCACACACACACACACATTGCTTCTTGTTTCAGAGCAGCAGTTCAACATTTATGTTGGTTTCCACTGTGTTAAAGAGGTGATGAGCAGCATAGAGACCATGGAGGACAGGACAGCATGGAATGAAATGTGTGTATGTATATGTCTATATCTATCTATCTATATATATGTGTGTGTGTGTTTGTATATGTGTGTGTATATATATATATATGTATATATATATTTGAGGCTTGGAAGGTTCCATGTGAACCCAAGGAAGAATTTTTTCCTTGTGAGGGTGACAGATCACTAGAACAGGCTGCCCAGGGAGGTTGTGGAGTTTCCCTTTCTGGAGATACTAAAGAACTATCTGGATGCATTCCAGTGTGATCTGCTCTAGGTGATCCTGCTCTGGCAGGGCAGCTGGACAAGATGATCTTTTGAGGTCCCTTCCAGCCCCTGACATTCTATGATTCTATATGAAAAAGATCACCCTATTCCTTTTGTACTAGAGGTAAAGCAATCATCTTAAGTCTATGCTTAACAGCAAACCTACCACTGAACTCTATCATGTAAACCCACAATTAAATGCTATGACAAAGCACAGTCTGAACTTTCCAAGTGCTACGTAAAAGGCAAACTCATGCCTACACAGCAAAACTGTTGTGGCTGGTGGTGGTCAACGGTGTTAAAGGCTATGATGAACAGCTGTTGATATTATCTCCCCTAGTAGATTTTATATGAGTAGTGATGTCAGGCTAAAGTCATATTTGGGTATAATTAAAAGTTGTATTTGGGTATGTGATGGTTTGGGAGTTCTCCATCCCCCCACACTTTGAAATGACCCAGACTAAAACTCAGCCGGAGTTGGAAGTTAAGAGATGAAGCTCTATTTACAGCTCAGCACAATATACAAGCAAATATATACAGTATATACAGGAATATTTACAGAAATATACAAATTTAAGGTAATACAGACACACAACATCCCTCCCAGAAATCAGAGACCCCAGGAGGGGCTCCCAACCACCCTTCCACCTTCTCCCCACCCCTACACCTTACCCCAAGGTTTTGGAGAATCAGCCGAAGGGGGGATTAGAAGAAAAAGTGGTTAGTGGAGTTATTCAGCAGAGAGGAGAAGCCAGAGCTGCTAGAGAGCCCAAGAAGCTGCTTGCCCCTTGAAGCTGCTAGCCCAAGACCCAAGTAGCAAGTGCCCCGTGACCCAGACTGCCAGCTCGAGAGACTCTTATCTTTTTGTAAACATTCGCAGCAAGCCTATGAGTTTTCCTTCACAGCCTATAGTATAATTTTCTCTATTAAAATGTTCCAATTAGCTCAAACCAGCACAGGGTATAACTAAAATATTCTGGTGTAACATTTTCAGATTCACATTGTATGCTGTGCAATTGAAATGCTTACACACAGATGAGGCCTAATTGTCACTGCTGGTACCTGATGAAAGAAAAGTGTCATACCCAGGTTTCATATGTAGGAGTTGAAACATATAGGATCAAGGATTTATCTGTTGGCAGGATCAAGATACAGCTGCCAAATCCAAACCGAATTGGCCACTTCTGCCTCATGCACATTGGCAACTCAATTCGATATTACTTTAACTCATTTTAAAACTAACAAGTCCTACACTGCTTGGAAATTCAGATTATAGTTTCTCTGTGCAATAGGAATTAACTCAATAAATATAACTCAAAACCAAATTTTAAGTATCTTTCTATTAGTACACAGCTATATCCCAGGCTTGGTACAATAGAAAAGGCTACCCTTGTCCTAACATCTAGAAAGGATTATTAATGCCCTGTATCCCTGGTCCTGTGGTATTGATTTGCTGCCCCAGTTAACAGGAATATGTTACTAAAGTAAGTGACTTATTTTTGTCTTTTTTTGTTATTAAATTGTGCTCTAGGTGAAGAAATGTGGCTCTCCTATACTGAGACTATGGAAAAAAAAATACAGTACCTCATGCTTCAACATTTCAAGTAAACATTTCCAGTTTGTTCATTGGCACAGAAAGAAGAATTTTTATTCAGATAACCACAAGGCCACATACAATAAATGGAATTAAAACCAAAACTAAACAATAAGCCCCACAAAGTAATACTTGGATAGTGTGACTTTAAGCAGTAACTTCTTTTCTGTCATGAGTTCTGCTTCCATTCTCATCTTCTGTTTCATTTAAAATTCCCAGTCCTTTATTAGTAAATTACAGCCTACAAACTATTAAAATTTACCAATTAGAACTGACAGATGCTTTTTAAAAAATGAAGAGTTAAGTGTTGATTTACTGCAAAAAATAATCACATCCCTACCCTTAACACGCAGCCAGCATCTGCCCAGGTTAGTCAGAGTAGCTGCTGAATTTGCCAGCCCATGCTCCCCCATGACTGCTGACAGTGTGAGTTGTCAGTGTAATGCACTTGTCAAAAAGACAAATGCAACTTTAGGATGTCTCCAGGAAGGTGTTGCCAAATGCAAAGAACTTAAACCACCGTACAAGGAATTTGTATCACCTCCTTCAAAATAATCTGAATAATTCTACTCTTGAGATCCAGGACCAAAAAACTGACCAGGTGCAAAGGACAATCAAGACAGGAGGGATGAGAAAGCAGGATGAAGGTGGGGAAATTACTGGCTGATGAATGAGACAAACACCTCGGTGAGGAAAAAACATCTGTGGTAGATGCCACACATAGAGCCAGGTGATTGCTGGCTCTAAAGGCAAAAAGTTTAAGTAGGATAAATTTAGACTAGAAATTAGAAGTTTTCTAATCATAAGATCAAAGATGTTCTAGAATAGGCTTCCAGTAAGATTAGTGAGGGGGAAAAAAAAAAAACTCAACTGCCTGTAAAATGGAGCTTCATACAAATGTACAGGATTATATGATTTGAGCATCAGTAACAACAGGAGATGGGACTGCCTGCTTGTTTCCATTGTGGATTAACAATGCAACAATCAGACTTTTACTTGAACTATATTATCAATAACAATATGTCATTTTACATGGTTTGTGTATTTCTAGGGCTGAGAGCCTCTTCCTCACTCCCCAAAGTAAATGCAGTGAGTACAAAAGCAGCTAACAAGCTGGTGAGTTTTAAAATGTGGTTGAAGTGGAATGTGTTGAAGAGGAATAAGGTGGAAAGTAACTGAACCATAGCTCAGCACAGGCTCAAGCTACAGCAGTTCCTAGATTGTCTGGGAAAGCAAAGGATGTCAGCCACGGCAAAGCAAAATTCCAAGATGGCTCCTGATTGAAGGAGAGCAAAGAAAACTACCTTCACACATAATCTCAAAGGAAGACAGAAAGCTTNATTAGAAGGAAAGTGGTTAGTGAAATCAATCGGCAGAGAGGAGATGCCAGAAGCTGCAAGCAGCCCAAGACACTGTGCCCCGTGACACCCACTGCCAGCTTGAGACACTCTCTTGTCTTTTTTTTTTGGGGGGTTGGGTTCTTTTTCTAAACACCTCAGCAAGCCTATGAGTGAAGTAGACATCACCATTGTTTTCCTTCTCACAACCTATAGTATAATTTTCTCTATTAAAATATTCCAGCACACAGAGTAACTATCAGAACTGGGCTGAGAAAGAGGGAGAGGGCCCTAGTAACAGAACATCCACTTGCAGGTGGTACCTGAGAGGGAGAACCTGAAATATAGTAATTGTGAAATAAGATTTGCTTCTACAAATGAGTCTAGGTTTCCATTCTCAGGAAGCATGAAGGCAAGAGGTTTAACATACAGATCATCACTTGTAGCTCTGTGTGGTGGCTGTGTATCTTGGGTAACAATACTGTAACATAAACAAAAGCACAGCTTCATAGAATAACCATATGATAGCTCTGAAAAAGAATTGGCAACTGTGTTTGTCTTCCAAATTTACAGCTGAATGTTTTGAAATTCTGAGAGCAACCCATAAAGTTCCTCCTACTTCTATCCTTTTCTCTGTGACAGATTCATTTAAAATGTTCTCAAACCTAGTATCAAGTAATTAAAGATATTTCAATGCAATTTAACATCTGATTGCATTTATCTACATCCCCATCTATAGTATGCTTATTATATTAAATAACAATTTACTAATACTTTTTGAAATGCAGTTTATAAGAGAAAGGTGACTCAAATCAGTATTCTTTTCAGAGGTGACACAGGAGGTTACAACTACCTAAATACTATATTCAAAACACAGATGGAAAAAAAGCACCACTCCTGTTGTATAAGTAGGGAAAATGAGGAATTTTGACACTGGGATCATGTTGTATTTCAGCCATCATAATCGTGCTGGCATGATAATTAGGAGATTGTATTGGTGCAACAACCTCATGATACTGATCAGCACATCAGTTGTCGCTGTTGACATGCCAAAAAGTCAAAAGCATATTAGAAAGCAGATGTCTCTGCTTCTTATTCCTGTGATCAAGCTTCATCTCCATTCTGGTATCACATTAAAGCTGTCAGTCTTTAGATCTTTCACCATAGCATTTTATTTTTCCTAGACAATTACTTGTGTTGTCAAGCACTGTGTTTAGTGTAAATAGAAAAGCCATCTTATAGAAGAAGGTCACTTTTGCACCCATTTCCATTCAGGAGATAAAAGCTTCCTCTTGTTTCATATTGGTATTGCAGCCTACCATGATGCCCAGTAACTACAGTCAGAGCAACCTTTGAGGTCAATTAAATCTTGGCAAAGTTGTCGGCTGTAAGCTTGTTGTTAATGAATTATTTTGAGAAAAGCCATTAGGACAAAAGAAAATCCAGATATAGAAACTACTTCTTATGCCAGGCATGAATTTTGTAACTAAAGGTGACAATCCTCATACTCCACAAAATGTGCACAGAAGTAATAAATCCAGTATTAAATAATAAGTTCACTATGCCTTTGGCTATACAATGGTTTCAGCTGGTTTTCTTTTCTACATTATAATCAGCCACTGATGCATATTCCTTAGTTCCATAATGATAGCAGGGAGTTAAATTTGGGATATACAAGTAGTTCTTCATGGCTCTTTTTTTTTTTTTTGGCCAGAAGAACACTGTAAGGGAACTTATCTTGCATTTCATTGTGACAATGTTTTCCTATCATTTCACTCAAATTACCATTCATGTAGAGTATTTATTTTTAATTTAAAATTAAAGCGCTGAATAATTAAGTACCATAGAGAATACTAATGTGTGGAACAAAGTGGGACAAATAGACTCTGCCTACAAGATTTCTATGATCCTCTCTCCATTAACATAACCATGAGTTCTACTGGGTATTTACATATTAGATTTGGCAAGCAATAATACAATGAGAAGCACTTTCTGCATTAATTTTTTTTTTCTTTCAAACAAGACAAGTTCCTGAACTTGTCAAACATAAATGCAAAATTATGAAAAACAATCTTCACCAAAAACTCTTGTTATTAAAATGCATGGCAACTAATTATTGATCTGATGCTATTCTGCATAAAGAAGACATGCTTGACTGAACAGAAATATTTTTTAAATCATTAATATACATGTGTTTATTTTACTGAGTCTAAATTGGAAGTGGTAGATTATTCTTATTGTCTAACGAATTAGGAAGTGTGACAATACTGCTGTACAGTGCTGATGTATGATATCATTCCCCTTATACTTATTAATTCCTGTCAAATTAAAACCAAAACACTACTGGAAACCTTGAACAGCCATAATATGAAAATCAAATGTGAATTGCTATTAGGAAAGCCACAGTACCTTAGATTGCTCCAGGCAAACACACTGAGATACAATACTAAACACTGTCTTTGTCTAAGGAAGGAAAGGAAAAAATCTCTTATGGGACGTGCTGCCAGTTGAAGCTGAAACCCTGTCAAAACTGCAGTTCTTCTGTGGGAACATGGTGAAATCGACAATCTTTGTGCAGCTGGGGTTTCTCTTCCCTTCAGTTTTCCACTTGAAACAAAAAAAAAGTAAGTGAAATTCAGTTTGCTGCGGATTTGTCGACGCATCGCTTCACTCTAAAGACAGATTAATAATTTCTGGATTTATTTCAACTGAATTTCATGGCCAAGATATCCTGTAATTTTACAGCTCCCCACAATGACCTTTACACTGTACTTCTTTCACAAAATATCACTGGTAACATTTTTTCCATTCCAACAAGCTTCGGGACACGGCTATCTTGGTATTACTTTGGAATTACTATGGTGTGGAGCGCTCCGTAAATAATCGATGACATGTAGCTCATTCACCATAAATTTCTGACCAGTGTAGTGCTGAAGAGTGTTCATCTTTAATGCATTCTGTACAAGTCAAAGTTAACCTTTATGGAAGGCACAGGCTCGTGCTGGTGAATCCCTGAATCAGCCATTTCACTCAACTCTGGATAATCACAAATACATATTGCGACAATAACAACCTACCTGCTGAGACTTCCCCACAGAAAGTGCTGTGACAGAAGAACTCATCTCTGTAGCCTGAATAAGCCAAAAGTTCTTCGATAATTTCTCTTTAAAAAGCAGGTTCGTAGCATACTTTGCACATGTCCTTTCAGTTTGTCAGGGAGGCAAAGCAGCAAATGCTGTTCTCACAGCTGAAAGTTTTTGTAAGTAGATATCCCACTGTCAGAACACACAGTGCACCCAAATGGCAGGCACCAGAGGCATCAGGTAGTTAAACAAATGCCCTGAGTCCTTCTATTGCAGAGAATATCAACACATGAACACTTAGCCTGCATGTAGATGTGCTATCTGAAAGTGCATTATTACATGGCTGAAAAAAGATTTCAATGTTCAGACTCTTGTACACCACTGATTTTGGGAAGAACTGGTTACTAACCAGGAGGTTTTGTTGTATAGCATTGCTGGAGGCAATCAGGAAAGTTAGGACCATTAGTTTCTTCTAGGAGGTAAGATATGTTCTTTGTTACGCTGGTGATCCAGAGGCCAGCTGAGTGAAGTAACACCTACTGCCTCTGTGGGCACTTGAACCCAAGCCTTCCCTTTGCCAGCATACAGTGCTGCTCTGGAGAATCTGAGCAATGAGTACTCTACTCTGTGATTAACTAACTCTTGGTTTGACATCTCTTTTGGCCAGGTAGCTCTATACCTGGCTTCTCTTTGCAATTCAGGCCTTTTACCATAGACTGTATCCTATTCTCTGGTCCTTTGTGTTCTGTCAGTGTTGGGTGTGCAATACTGTGCCACTGCTTCTCACCAAGTTTTCTATTGCCTCAGGTTCTCCTGGCAGGGCCAAATCACTCTAGAATTGCATTTGCTGTTCTTCTGCTGTGGTGTTTTATTGCTTTTGTAGATATTGATCTGCTTTTGGAGTTGTTGGAACTGAACATCTTTTTGCATGTAAATGTCCAGAAAAGGAATTTCTGCAGGAATTAAAAACTCCAAAATTCTTTTTTTACAAACTTCCCCTAAGCCATGCTTTTCAGAGGCAAAGAATTATTCATATGGAACATGCTACCAATAAAAACTGGAACAAGTAATAGTTCCTCTCTATAAAACCCTATGAAAAGGCATATTCAGAGGTCTAAACCAATATCTTTGAAGCCTGGAGCCTCTAGACTATCTCTGGGAACAGTATCTCCCATCTGCTCTCTGATAGTAAAGGTTTATTAATGTATAGGTAAGACAGGCAGTACTGTGGTTTTATTTTGGTGAAGTCATGTTGCCATGTCCAACATAAAATCATAGAATGGTAAGGTTGGAAGGGACCTCAAGAACCATCCAGTCCCACCCCCCTGCCATAGGCAGGGACACCTCCCACTAGCACAGGTCACTCAAAGCCTCCTCCAACCTGGCCTTGAACACCTCCAGGGAGGGAGCAGCCACAACCTCCCTGGGCAACCTGTGCCAGTGTCACACCACCCTCACTGGAAAGAATTTCCTCCTAACATCCAGTCTAAATCTCCCCTCTGCCAGTTCAAACCCATTGCCCCTTGTCCTGTCATTGCAAGACCTTGTCAATAGTCCCTCCTCAGCCTTCCTGTAGGCCCCTTCGGATATTGGAAGGCCACTATAAGGTCTCCTCAAAGCCTTCTCTTCTCCAGGCTGAAGAGCCTCAACTCTCTCAGCCTGTCCTCATAGGAGAGATTTCCCTGAAAACTGCTCACTAGATCTGAGGGCAACTTTCCAACTTTGCTTTTACAGGAGGCTAAACACAGTAATAACAAACAACCAACTCGAAGGGAATTGTTTCATTTCATTTACCCAACAAGACTGTATTGAGATTTTCCCTATTTACTCCATAGAATATACTCTTGGGTTTGCCAGATAGAGGTAACTGAAACTGTGTCAAAATTCCCTTACAAATAAGACTAACACAAAGTATAGCTGATGCAAACACTTTACCCCTCAGAGTCCGGATAAACTCTTGTCCAAACTCTTTCCCTTGTCAGTTGTACAGCTATTGTTTCACCTTTATTCCTTGCTACTGCTAAACTGGGAAAAGGAAACATTTTATTTGTGTTGTGGTAGTACATAGGAGGTCGTCTCATAAACGGACCCCACTTGTTATGTGTTATATAAACCTTGCAACAACACAACCTTATTTCTACCAATGAACACAGTTAAAATTTTAACAATTGGTCTCACATTGATCTACTTCTTCATCTCAGCCTTTCCCATCACTGAAGATTGACTAGGATATAAACATGCAAAATCAGAAATAAAGATTTTTAATAGGTCAGACTTCTATGAATTGGAGTAGCTTGGAGGAGGTCAATAGAGCTGTACTGATTTACAACAGCTGGATATGAATCTCCCATGGCATACTGGCCCCATATGTGTATTTGGGAAGAAAATTACTACCAGAAAAATTCAGCAATACTTTTGTGATGTTTTACGTGAGTCCCCCAATAGCAGGAGCTCAATAAATGTTTTGAATGTCTGCTGTAAGAACATAATGAATTGTGAAAATTGTGATGTAGGAAGTTGAGAGCTCTCAGTGAATCAACTTTGTAATGAATTCTTTCAGATACTGATGAAAATGGTTCACTTACTAAGGACCTTAGCTTGATTTTGAAATTAATGTGGTAATTTAAAACTACTTTGGTAAAAAAAAGGTTTAATGACAGCTGAAACCCAAAAAGGATAAAAGATGGAGGTTCAATGAATAAAGCATTTGCTGCTTCTGCTCTACAGGTTCAGCTGATGGCTAACATAAGTGCTGTTTTCTGGGCCTATTAGTTATTGTCACATAACAAATTGTTCAAGTCCAGCTCCTCATCTGGTAGACAGACGCTACACAAAATTTCCCAAGTAAACTCTGGCTGCATTGAAACTGGTGGCAAAGCCTCATCCTTTTCTATGATCTCAGTTTGCTTCTAACCTCCGTAAACTAACTTTAATGACAAAAATTGAGCAACAGAAATTGCAGTAAAATGTGGCCCACCAGTTCTCTGTCATCGTATCCTGGAGTCAGGCAAAACTGTAGTAGTCACACTGCGTGTCTAAAATTATCATCATTAGGGACATCTTACTGCTACAGTGTAAGAGATGAGGCCAAGCAAAGGATTATTTTCAGAGGCTTGGATTTGGCCATCAGTGAAAAACTGTTCACATGACCATCAGCAGTCTAATCTTATTTCCTCAACGCATTAGGAAATGATTCATTATCTAATCTTATTTACATCATGGGCATCCAAATCATTCTCTTACTCTTCTTTAAATCCTTAAATCCCAGCTAAATGGATTATGCCAGTACAATTTATGTTTGGAAATCCTACCTCTGATTGCTGCTGGGCAAAAATAAATACCATCATATGTATTCAGTCCAAACACTGGAGTCAAGTCTTCATTTGGGGTAAATGAGCGTTGCTTGGTCAGATGTATAGTGAGCTACATCCATTTTTTGACTTTGCATCTGTTGAAATGTTGCCTAATATTGTAGGCAGAGAGGATTTCAGGACTTCTCAGGTATTTTCTACCACCTGAATGTGGTTAAGTATCATATTGCATCAATTGGTCCCTAACTATCAAATTACTATAATTACTAAGTATGCATTAAAAATAGCTCTCACTGGCACCATCTCGGTACTCAGGTTGAAATAAAAGAGCATGGTGCTGTCTGAACAACATAAAGTAGCAGAGGCTGACCTTAAGGTGGCAAGTACAAAACTTTACATCTTTCCTATATTTTTAAGTCACCAAACCTGCATGCAAAAGGTACCTTTTTTTTTTCCCCCTTCAAATTCTTCACATTAGTTTTGTTCAGAGAACGCAGGATTTTTTTATTTTTTTTTTCCAATGCCCAGTTACAATTTAGATCTCCTGAGAATTCTGGGCCAGGTTTTTAGCTGTGATAAATCCTTTTCATACTGTGCTGGCTTCACTTGTTTCCAAGGATTCCTGAGAAGTCTGGATGTCACATTTTTCTTGCTGATAACTGCAGAGGACAAACTAGTTTAGTGATATATGAATGCTCCAGAAACCACCTCTAAGTCAGGGTTAACAATCAGATCTCAGGATTTGGCCTTTAGCAGCTCGAGTCTAGGTGCTGCATGAAAGCATTGCTTTTCCTTCCAGAAATAGAGGATTAGGATGAACTTGTCATTTGAGACCTTTATTTTCTATATGGTTTCCATGATCATGGTATCCTGTGCATCCAGCCTTTACAAGAACCTATCATCAGTGAGAAACTGAGGCAAAGATGAATTACATGACTTGCTCTGAAACTGAACTCAGTTGAACTCAAATCTCCTAAGTTCCAACCTGACAACTTAACCACCAAAATCATCTGTCACTAGAACAATAAATTAGGAGAAAATGCTGTGCTACACCCATCATCCCCTAGATTTATCTGGCATGATATTTTATTTTGTTGCTTTACTCTGTGATTAAAAAGGTACAAGACACTTTGGATCAGTCTCTTGATATATGATAAAGTCCAGAATTCTAAATCTGTCTAAATATAAGGTTGTAACAAATCCTAGGAAGATTACAGGACAAGATATTTAAGGGGGGGGAAGGATCATCCAAAATTTTCCAAACAGAATTTTTCTTTTACCTTACTTATGGATTGGTGGTTGGGGAGAGGGAAGTGTTTGGTGGGAATGTTGTATTTGGGGTTTCAGGGTGTTTGTTATCTTGGAGAAAAGGAAACTAGCAACTCAATCAGGATTTTTAACATTCACTATATCCCTACAGTGCCATCATCAGAATGTCCCTTTGAAGATTTTTCTCTATATTTATTGAATAAGACAAATGACACTAAAATAGAGCTGATCATTGAAACTCTGATGGATGGAGTTGTTTAGAGAATAGTTTTGCTAGCACTCATGGAAATGTGAAGGGCACAAAGGAAGTGTAAAACATAAAGGAAGTGTAAAACATAAGGTAGAAGAGAAACAGACAACTCAAAATCACTGATTAGAGCCAGTACCTTCACTTCATATTACAATGCTCAACTCTTCTTTCCTTAAGAGGAGTTTTAAGTAGTATACAGTATTTATAATACAATATTTGAGTAGTATACAGACAGTAGATACTGTGGATGTTAAAAAAAAAGATGTACTAAAACTAAAAGCATAGGAGTTGGTAATGAAGTGGTTAACATAAACCAAGAAAAAGCCCTAGGTGTATTCAACCAATGCAGCTCATGCAGCCTCAGTTGAACAGGCAACAGCAGTGAAGAAGGTTTGTAAGATGCTAAGTATACATCAAGAAAGAGGCATATCTGTAACAAAGCCAATACATTTACATTTTTACTTTATAAGACCCTATGGGGGTAGAACAAATTTGGAATATAATGTCCAATTTTGGTCATGAGAGTGGAAGACAGATGTAAATAAAATGGAGAAAGTACAGCAGAGGGCAACCAAAGTGATTAATGTACTGGAGAAGGCTAACACAGTAGCTGAGAGAATGATGAAATGGGAATTATTTAGCCTCAAGGAAAGGTGATTAGGAGGTGAACTGACTGAAATATTTAAACCACCTATGGGTTATTACAAAATTAAGCTCAGAGATCAATTTGAAGTTTCTTGACAGGCCAGAAATAAGAGATGCAGGACAAAATACACAGGTCTCTGTGGTACACAAGTTAGCTGCACAAGATGCCCGCATTTGGAAACTGCAGTACAGTCTTCCTGCTGCAGCACAGAGGTACACAGAGTGCTTGAAAAACTGGTGAGAGCTGAAGGTTTGATCATCTACATCAGCAGCAGCAAAATCCCTCTCTTAGCAGAAGTCTGGGTAGGTAGAGACTGCTCTGTTCAGATCATAACCACTCAGAGCTGCAGCTGCCTGCTTCTTTCTGTATCTGCATAGTGGCTCCATGGTTCCCACGGACTGGTTTGTTCCCTGCCAGCAGGGCAATTTATGACATACCATGTTCAGCATCCTCTTTAGATCTCATACTCTGAACCTAAAGGTGTGATTCATCTCACTTCACTTCAGCCATCTAAGATAAGGCAAGGCATCAACTTTAAGCTAGTCCGCTCAGCTCCCTCTGCAGTCACTGGAGGGATGAAGAGATGCTGCCAATGCAGTGGTTCATGCCCAGTCTCAGGTTTCTTCCTAAGACAGGTAAAATTAATTGCTTACTGGAGGTGCCTTTCTCTTTCCATTGTTTCTACTGGAAGCCTCAAATCTAACTAGGTTAGGCACCTTTTCAGCAACCACTGCCATCGTGTCTCTGAGTTATGAAATTAATACTAGGAGCCATGAGCATGCAGATAAAACAGAAACTGTAGAGAATAGGGGACCAGCTTTTAGACCAGGTAGATGGCACTGAAGACAAGGTTTAAGTCCTCAGGGTAAAGTAATAGAGATGATGAGGAAAGGTAAAGAGTTCAAGCTCACTTATAGTCGTTCAGGAATCCAGGAGTTAAGCAAAATTTTTTGATGAACAAACAGTTCAGTTTGTCACTGATGGATGAAGGTTTTGAATCTGTACTGAGACAGTCCTGTCATGGTACTTACACAGTGCAGACTAAGAAAAATAAACTGCACCTGAACAAAGAAAGGAAGAGGATACAGTGGCCATTAGCAGTGAAATATGATGTTTTTAATTAGCAAATGCTAATTGTAGGACTGGATACACAGTGGAATGGAAACATCAAATCTCAGGTGAAAGTAGGTGATAGCAAAATACTATTAATCTGAAAAGGTATAATGAGGAAAACAAAGTAAGAGAAAATGGGAAGTCTGATTGTTCCTTCCAGCAAGAAAATGTTATTATCAATAAAAAAATTAAGTGGAGCCTATTTTTTCTGAAACAAATTTTGTACAGTAGATATACTGTTTGAATTACAATTTTTTTGCATTAAGAAGCCAAAAAAAGAACAATATTAATTTTCCAAAATAATATAGACTCGGTTCGATTGTGGAAATCCATTAAAGTGACCAAAAAAGCTGTCAAAAAGCGATGAATTCCACAACACTGACAAGAATCATAGAATCAACC
>VWYK01033788.1:1424-17812 GCA_013399775.1 Semnornis frantzii | reverse complement strand
GGAAAGGAAGGAGGGGGGAAGACGCAGCAGATACAATCCGCAGTGATGTTTCTCCCCGTGAACATTACGCAGTCCCTAAGGCACTGGAAAAGTAAATATAATGCTAATAAGGGCTGCCAACTGCACTGTAATGTGGGAAGGCATCATCTGGATAGGCCGTAGCTTTCATCCCTCACAGACAATGCCTCTGCCTGCTATTGGCATAAATACCACAGCAGTAAGCATTCATGTAAGCTGTTTTTTCACACTATGTATTCACAGCAGTATAAAATATTGTCTCGCTACTGCTGCATCACCTATATGACCAGCAGCCACATACCAGGGAAGGAAGACAGACTTCTGTCTACATGAATCTCTCTTGAATCATACTTTGTTGCATTGCAGCAGAGAACTTCAGCAGAACACTTAACACCACTCCAAAAATTGGATGGATAGTCAGTAGCTTCCTCTGAAGCAACAGACCAGCTAGTTAGATGGGACTCTTCTAAAGTTTTTTATGTGGTGGCTATTTCAGATCTGCAGGAAACCAAACTTGCAGACAGGCAAGACAAATACGATTTCTTGTCCTACTCACTTCTGATAGTTTTTGCAATTCATATCAACCTGATTTTTTTTAACTCGGCAAGATGGAAGCCTGGAAATCCAGAAACAGCGTCTTGTCTCAGTTTCACAAATCTGATGGGTCTTCTTCACAGCTTGCTCAGTCTCATTACATGACAACCTTCTGTCCCTATTCCGCCTGATGGGACCAAGATGCTTTGCTCATTCACCTGGTCTTAAAATACTGGTGCCTTGCTTCTGCTTTAGAAGAAAGAACGGTCTTGCCCATCACATTCCTTGCCATTAGCACATGGAAGGAAGAGGTATTGTGTCTCAATACATTTGGATGACAATGCCTTTTCTCTTATGAGAAGTGGAAAAGATTGTGTTAATCTAGCTACAGTGATGAAAATTCACCATTGTAAGCAAGTCCCTAAAACAAAAGGCTAATCTAGTCTTTTGAAACTCCATCCCAACTTCAGATCATATCTAAGCTTGTCTTGACTAAGAAACAATGAAATTTAAGTCAGGCTTGTGATAGCTAAGCAGTATTTGATTCTAAAATACAGGTAAAAACACCTTAAGGCTAATGGTGCTTATCCACATGCATGTTTGCCAACATATGGTTTGTCTCAGGTTTCACATATGTTTTGGTAAGGATGTGAATGCATTCCCTAATTTCTTATGGTCCCTGCAGCCAGCTCTTTAAAAGTAAGTCAGCCAAGAGACAGGCTTATGAGAGAGGTGCAAACAACAAAACTTCATTTGAAGCAAGCCCCACAATTATTACACACTGATCCTGAAGGCTGAGCTTTTGGCAAGGAGCTAAATATGAAATAAAGAGCACAGGATCTTTCATTGCCAGAAGGAATGGCTAGTCCACAGGCCTGCAGAGTTTCAGTGAATCAGAGACAGCAATAGAAGAAACATCAACAACAATAAGGAGTGCCTAGCAACTTGTAAGTTCTAAACTTATCAGTTCACATTTTTCACACATACAGAACTTAGGAAGTGCAATATATTATATCTGAACAAAGGTTGCAAAGGAAAACTCAAACCATCCTGTACTGGAAAACACTACTAATTTTCATAAAGGCCCTAATTTGGGGCAGTAGTGCTGCTTGGAGCTGCTTTTTCAAGAGCAGGTGTCAGCTCTGATTCGGAGCAGTCATTATGTAGTAGATCACTTTCAGTTTTTCACAGCGCTTTGAATCAAAAGGCCAAAAGTGTTGCAAGACCGTTTGCCAGAAATCCTAAGGGTTAACAACAGTCCATTAGATCAAAACACTGGGAAAACACTGCCATCAAGCTTGTAACATGCTTCTGCCTTGCCCTCTGCAAAATATTTTTATGCTTTTTCCCTTATGCATTGTATAACAAACCAAAACCAACACTAACGCAGGATGACACCTGCCACTAATTTAACTAGACCACTGGTGGCCATCACCCTTCCCACTTTAGACAGAAAGGGCTCCAGGGCAGGCAGACCTTCTCACAAACCTTTTCATTCTGGAGCCTGCCCAGCTCCCAGCACAGCTGACATTGCATGAGACAGGAGTTCATATTGCAGGTGCTCTTGGTCTATAAACCTGCTAAAATGTGGCAAGTGGTTGGTTCACCTCATGTTTAACTGGCCAGGAGTTTTGGGTTTAGATTAAAAGCACAACCACTTCTGCTGATGGGAGAAGAAAGAAATGACACAAAAATTCTTGTTGTGCATCTCTGCCTTAGCCCAATGGCATATATTTGGCAACAGCGTAGAATAAAAATATACATGCAGACAAACTCATCCTGGCAGACTGAACAGACATTGCCCCAGGTCGCTAGAGATCTCTTCAACGGCAGACTAAAAAGTGTCCTTCATTATAATGAATCCTACCTAAGTTTCTCTGAAAGCCTGCTGCACTCCCAGTTTCACAACTACTTCATCCTGGAGCCTCAGAGAGGCTGTGAGCTGACAAGTTTCACAAAGACTGAAAAGTTCCTCAGGAGTTCATTGCACCCTCTAGAAAACTCTGAAAGAGTGAATTGGTGCTTGAGGAATCCCAAGCCCAGTTCCAGTTAAAAAACAAACAAACAAACAAAACCAAAAACACACACACACAAAAAAAATTCCCCAAAACCCTCTGCCGCCTGCACAAGGTATTTCTGTCTTGCCTCTTCCAGTGATTCCCTGACTGCTCTCCTCAAGCCTCTGTGGCACGGAGGAAATATTACCTTTAAGTCCCTGTGCACGATATCATGCTGGTGAATGTGATTCACACTCTCCAGTATCTGATGAATACAGTGGCTGCAAGATAAAGGGAGAGACACACAGAGTTATGTACACACACACACACACACTTGGCATCTCATCTCATTCCAAGGCTATTTCCCTAACTTTTATATTTGTACCAAGAACAGTTCAAGACTCCAGGCTGAGTCCCTTCATCATGCCCATTTGATGCCACAGCTCAGTACTGTCACAACTGGACACCTTCAGCCCCCTCAGCAACAGGGTGATAAACATCCTTACCTATAGCAGAACCATAAAGCCTTTCTCCTACCCACCAACATCTCCTTCCTTTCCTCCCCATCACAGTAAGTTCACTTGCTTCAGTCAATGGTGCCTACTCCACATAGGAGGATCAAGGCTCTCAAATACCTGCAAACAGCAGCTGCGAGTGGGTAAGA
Source organism: Semnornis frantzii (assembly GCA_013399775.1). Taxonomy (NCBI): domain Eukaryota; kingdom Metazoa; phylum Chordata; class Aves; order Piciformes; family Ramphastidae; genus Semnornis; species Semnornis frantzii. The sequence continues at coordinate 14,599 of VWYK01033788.1, read as the reverse complement.
AAAACCCAGTCACTGCAGGGAAGATTCAGCTGGGCTAGTCCTCAGCAAAGAATAAACTTTTAGAGAGGAGTAGCCTCCTCCATCAAATCCAGGATGATGACTCCTGGGCGCCTGCCAGTTTAAAAGGCTTTCAGAGCAGCATCTCAAGCACTTCACATACACAATATGCACACACACGCACTTGCTGGGTGCCTTTTAAGTACAGATCCCACTTAAGGGTTCAGCGATGTGAAAGCAGAGTCATTCCCTGTTAGGCACAGGGTGCTGCACTGCCCCAGCTCATGGAAAACTGTCTCTGCCACTCTCACTGCTGTAATCGCAGGGGCAAAAGCAATACGTTATTTACACCTGTTGCATAAGAACAGCACAACATACCCATGGGTGGGATTTCTGGTTGAAAACATCTCTTCTGCTAAACACTTAATCTGCTTCCAAGGGTGAATGTGGAATGGAGTAGGGATTTTGACAGCTATGGCTGGGCAGTGAGTACCCAGATGTGAAAAACTGAGAGGTCTGTATCCTCACTGCACAGTCAGTCAGATCACTGAACAAATTCTACAAATCTCAGGGGAGCAAATTTTAAATTAGTGAAAAATCTGAGTGAAGGGAAACTGGCTACTGGAAAAGATGGGAAGAGGGTGAAGGAAGAGAAGAGAAGAGGAGGTGCAGCACTGTGTATTTGCTACCCCCACCCCTTCAGAGCTGGCAGTACAATGCTCAAGAGTCAGAATCCATTAATATCTCCCTGCTCCCAAAACAAAAATGTATAATTAGAACAGAGTTGAGTCTGAGCAAGAGAGATTTTCTGGCCAAAAATGGAAAAAGTGTGAGGTGTCCCAGGCGAGCCAAGTGCAGTGGGTTGGCACAGACCTCACTCCCTTGCTCTCCCAGCCTGCTCTGGAATTCAGCTCTGCAAGGAGAGAGAAAGGGAGGAGTTTCACTCTGTCATGCTGTGGGCACTGTGAGACCTGGCTGGCTGACGGTCAGAGGGCCAGGCACCCTGAGGAAGGCTCACAAAGCAACAGACAGTTCTTCTTTTCCCGTAACCTTGCTGTAATTTTCCTGAGCAGTGTTGGTCACTGTTAGCTCTTGACCATTTCTGCAAACAGGCACTGCCAAGAGGAACATGCAGAAGGATGACTATTGATAATCTCAAAACTTCCCAACTTCAAGGCAGAACAGCTGAGTGGCTGTGGATCTGTGTGAGATGCTGTGCCTACAGCACCCATACATTCCACTGTACAGATTTACAGGGCTCTCATATCTCTCTGTCAGGAGCTCCAGAGATGATGAGCCCCCAGCCTTTCCCATCAGCAGACAGCTCATGGAACACCACATAGTGCAGTGCCTCATTTGAAAGCATTGTGCAATGGCCAGTATACAGAGGCTTATGAGCATACCAAAGGGAAAGCAAGCAAGAGCTCATAGGATCCACAACAGCACCTACACTACACACCAGTTCATGTTCTTTTCTTCCTTCCACTCACTATGATCTTTCTCACAGCACTGCACCTACAAGACTCACCCTGCAGCAGCACCCACTAACCCCTCTTATCCCTCTCTTCTCAAGGTTCCCCTAATCCTTGCTAGAGAAAGGTTTGGGATGGAGTAAGAACACGGCTGCAAAATAAGCAAGGCCAAAATGTCACTATCAGACTGCTCCCAGGCCCTGCTAAAGCAGAACAGCAACTACCTAATCCCAGCTCTGATTCCAGGCACTGCATGTCCAGCAGATGGACAGGTCGGAGAACACTACTGCTGCACAAAACAGCCGCCCTGCATCAACAGGAAAGGGACTAGCACAGGCCACTTCAGTAAGCTCATGCATGGGAGAGAGAAGATACAATCAGAAAAACACCAAACTAGAACAAAAAAGAAACCAACAAAACAACACAAAACCCACCACCACCAAAAAATCAACACAACAACCAACCAACCAACCAAACAAACAAAAAACACCCCCCCAAAAAATCAAACAACTAAGTGTTTTTAATATTAAAATAAAAATGTTGCTCTAACCTATTGCACCTTTTCTTACTATGTCAACCAGTGCATAGCCAGAGAAAGCTTCCACAGAAATATACTCTCCAAAGCACTCTCTCTCCCTGTCCTGTGAACACAGACAAATGTAATGAGTCTGTCCAACAGCAATGGCACTTCACTGAAACCCATACTAGGGGACAGCAGAGGCCAAACAGGCAGCACTCATACAGCCACAGGACAGCTCTCCCTCATATTTGCTCACTAAGGTCATGTTGTTACGACCCACCAGAAAGGTCACAAAGTTGCTAGCAACAGTTCTCCCACCAAAGAGCACAGTATCTGCAAGTGGCAAAGACAGCAGCTGTAGCCTCTAAGTGGCAACAGCTACAGCTGTGGTGAGTCAGCCTGACTGGTGACAATCGTTTATGATAATAGCAGAAAGAGGAATTGTTTTTTCCAGGCAGGGAGCAAGAGTGTCAGAACAAAGCCATGCACAGCACAGCAGACAGGAAACCCATCCCACTTGCCAACACACATGGCACACAGACAGAAGGGTCTCAAAACAGTCTTACCTGGCATCTGCTTCACTGTAGTATTCTCTGGCAACAATATCCTCAAAGAGTTCCCCACCAGTAACCCTGGAGTACAAAAGAATAAGGGGAGTTACAGAGTCCATGCAAGCCTAGCTTAAGGTTTGGTGCAACGCATGTGGTCACCCATCTGGATGGAGCCTTTCCCACAGCCTGTCTGCAGACTCGTGGCATAGGGGAGGCACAGCAGAGTTCCATCACTATGACACCAGCACTGGTGCATCTTGACTGAGCCACCGAACTGCCATTTCACAAGCAGTGTATGCAACACTGTTGACACACTGGGCATGAATTGCCCATGCACCTCTACAGGCCTTAGTATATGTTAAACTTCTGCTGAACACACGTCTTGTGACCCTCTCCAGGATGCCTCAGAGACACAAGTTAAACAGTATGCCCACACAGGATAGCCAACCTTTGCCGTCCCACAGTTACACCTGTTGCCATAAGTCTTGCTAGTCCATCCCCTACCACACAGTCAGTGGATTTTTGTCATAACGGCAAGAGGAATTTACAGGTCTCGAAATAGAAAGGGAAAATTATATTAATGCAGGCGTTCTTTATTCCACTTCTAGTCAACTGTTCATGTGCTTGTATCAGTGGCGAAGCATCAAAGCCGAAAACACTTACAGGTCAAAGACAAGGTAATGGAAACCTTCTTCTGAAATACTGTCATGGAGCCGCACTGCAAAAACATAATCAAGAAATGGAGATTAACAGAGCATGTAGCAAACAGGACACTTCACAAATCAAACCAATGCACAGTCAGGTTCTTCCTCAACCAGGTCAGTCTATTAACTGCCCATGCCCTTTGCTTTGTGTGCTCAATTAGTGACCTGTTCCCTTCCATTATCTCAAAAGGAACAGATGGGTGTCCTTCACATAAATCCACTACTCCCTAGCATCAAAACAAACTCTAAATATCTTTGACCTCCTGTTCATTCTTCAACACTTCAGTACTGTCCTTGCACATCTGTCTACTCTATCCTCCATGTTCACATTCTGCTATCTCTCCCCATCCATTCTTATTTCCAAAACCAAATAATTTTCAGAATCTCCAAACACCCGACTCAAAAACTGACTTCTTAAACTCCACCTACATGTCAGTTCCACTGATCTTCCTCCTGCCCTTCACCTGTAAAGGTCCATGAAGTTCTGTCCTTGTATTTCCTTTTCCTCACTTCAAAGACTTCAAGTCCTTACCTGAAATTCAGAATCAGTTCCTTGCCTCCTTTTTTTCTGGCCTGTTTGTTACTACAGACATATCTGATCACATTCCCCTTCTGAAAATTTCAACTTTTCTCAGCTCCCTTATCTATCCTCCCATAGTTCTGCTATTGCCTAAATTAACCTTCATCTTCCCCCTTTCCTTATCTTCTTTAACCTGCAGGACTAGGACTGACCCCACGATGGGCCACTATTCCCTGGTATTCTGAGGTATATGGAGCTCTGTCCTGCTTTCCCCGCATGACACATGGTCAATAATTATTGTAGTTATGCAGCCAGTACAGTGCCATTTCCACCTATCAGAATAAAAAAATCTCAGTTTCTTTGATGTTTCTTAGATACCTAGGTGCCATTTCTAACCCAAGTAGAAAAACTAAGCCCTTACTTCATATTGCTACCTACCCTCTACTTCTTTCTTTTCTCTCCTGCTGAAAAACTTTACTATTTTTCTTCTCAAGTAGAGTCACGAACTAGCAATCCTATTTGACTCAGCTTCTAACTCTTTTCACCCTGACTAGGATGAGAAGTCTTCACATGATCATCTGCAGCTTTTCCCTATTGACTCACCCAACTGAAGCAAACAGCTGAGACTAGACTGGGTCTCAGTGACTGAAACATCTTGTAAATGAGTATTAACCAAGCATGACAGTTCTCATCCCTGCAAGAAAAATCTCATTCTTCTGCTCTGTCACTTTAACGGTGCCTTTGACACTCTTCGTTGTGTTCCATTCTCATCCACATAAAACACAGGTGACCTGCCTTGACTTTTCCCAACATCATGATTTCCTCTCTGCCAGTATCAAGACGTCAGTTTGCACCTTTTATTGTGGCGCAACATCAACAACCACCATCATCTTGGGAACACTTCAAACTAGCACTAGGCACATGCTCACATGGAACAGCTCTTGCAAATGTTCTCAATGCTCTACCCTAAGCCTCCTTGCAACTCTCATTTGCTAAGGCATGCTTCCACATGCAAACACACACAGACTCAAAACTGAGTAGCACGTATGTGCAGAGTCTACTCTCAGTACCTTTCCTAAAAGGAATTAATACTTTTCTTATTCTTTCTGCTTATACTTTGCTATATCTTTCATGTCTTTATCCACAAGCTCTCTAGGCAGGTTCCTTGACCAATTTCCTTCCCTTAGCATTTCCACTGCATCTAACTGCAGGGGTTTGGGAGGGGCACTCCACCTAGCATAATGCTGCAAACAAGCAAGTACAGTTAGAGTACCAGCACAGCAGGTGTTTCAGGTGCAACATGCTGTTCTTANAAAATCTTCCAAGTAAGCAGTTTTAGTTGGCTTTGTAATAACTTCACTGCAATACAGCCTTGTGTTTTTACAAGAAAACTTGCCTCCTGAGTTCTTGGCAAAAAATAGCAGATGTGGGACTGCAAGAATGCAAGAGAGAAGAATGGCATTTCCTAGGAGAAAAGATTTCCATTGAAGACTGGGAACAAGATGGAAAGTGGCTGAAATGGACACTAGGATTCTCAGGGCAGGTTTTCACTCCGGTGCAGAAGACTATTCAAGGTGAATGCAGGAAACAGGCACATCAACAAGAGCTGAGGCCCTGGACAGAGGCAGTCTGTCAGACCTTATGAAGATGGACAGATGAAGAAACTTCCAAGGAAAGCTGAATGTGCTAATAAGGTCATGTCTGGTGGTGCTCAGTGTGCACAAAAAGGCATTGTCCTTCTTCTGGTACCTGAAAGGAAGCACTGCAGGAAACACCAGAGAGGAAAGTAACACAAATGAAATCATGAGAGAGGAGGCACAGCCATCAGGCAGGCTGAGAGCAGTAGCCATGAAAAAGGAACAGCAAACACAGAGGAAAGTGAGAAAGTTTATGATAAACTCTGACACAAAGATGCAGGCAGCAAATTACAACAGAAAGTAAAATGTAAATGAGCTGATTGGTGCTATTTCTTTGTCCTGAAGAAAGCATCTTTGTCAAATCCATTATGAAAAGGGAAGGAAGTAGCAATTCAGTTGGCAGCGACTGGCAGAGGCAGTAGAAAGAGCCTTCAAGGACAGTAAAACACTATTTGCATCCTTAGGTGAGGAACCATGACAGGGGCACAGAGACAGTTCATAAATACTGACACTGTACACCACCCTAAGGCTGCACAGCAAAAGAGGGCCTTGAAGGCAGGATGCAGGTCATTAACTTAACAAGGGATCTGCTTCGCCATGACGGCCCAGAGCAATGCTAGAACAAAAAGTCTGTCCAGGATTTATTCTGCTGAGATAACAAAGCTCAGGGAGCAACGGTAGAAGAGAAAGAGAAAATCCAGACAATTTGTAGGAAAGCTGACAGTGCGCCCCCTCAGCTGGCATAGGAATAATTAGCAACTAACCTACTAAGCTTAAATTATGGATGGGGGCAGCGATGAATGAAATCAAAAAACATTAAGGAAGGTCTGGAACATACTAAAACTCGTGTGACTTTCAGTTCTAGCCCACGGTTACTTCTCATACCAATACCGACAGGGAAAAAGAAAAGTGATACCCCATAGCAGAATAGCAAGAGCATCCAGTGCCCTTCCAGTCTAAAGTTCTGCTTACCTACCCTTCTGCAACGACGCAAGAGCCTTCCAGTGAGGATAATGCAGTTTGCAGCTGTGATGCCTTGGTTCACAATGCTGACACACAAGCTAAAATGTTCTCCTTTCTAACACAGGGCTAGCTACCATGGACTGTTAGCTTTAAAACATGACCTGCCTTTTCCAAAACCATTCAGCCAGCCCATAAAATGCCATATATTCAGAAGTACCTCCAAGGCTTAAAGCATTAAAAAAAAAATTTTTGGTCTCCTCTCCACTTTGATTCATAAATATCATCCATGTTGTCTTAACGTTAATCATAAAGACACACGAATATCAGATATCACCTGATAGCTCCACTTCCCACAGAGCATAGACCCCTCTTTGCTTTAAAGATGTCCTGTGCATGTGCTCTCCACCTGAAGGTGGGACATAGGTTCCTGAATGGCCAGTTCCAAGATCGAGTAACAGGAACACATGTACTGGGTCATCCTCTGTTTCAGACATTTTCTCATGAGAAGCATTTACCACTTGTTCCACAGGCTGTTGGTCCTGACACTACATCTAACACCTCTATTAATACCACAAGTTCAGCATCAAACAAACAGTTGAGCAGAGCCCACACAGGCTGCTCATACCTGCAAACCTGTTGACACATGAGAGTGAAAAATGTAATCACATGTAGATGCTGAAGGGTAATAGGTTTCCAAAAACGGACTATCCATTATAACAAAAATGGAAAATGGGAAAAAACCTCACCCAGTTAAGCTTTTTCTTCAAAAATATTACAGAACCTTTTTTTTTTTTTTCCTCTCGTCAAGGGAGCAGAGATGCCTGTCTAGCGCAGCAGGCTAGACAAACTGACACATCACAAAGAGAGTCTTACATCACAGCAACAAAAACACAGAGTCTTCCAAAGAAGACCAAACTACAAAACAGTCCAGTATTTGTCAAGGAACCTGATAACACTCTGTTCACCAGAACACCAGGTAGATTACTTCTATTAAGCGATTCTGCCATGCAGCAAGAGGAGTTCTAACCATACTTGTTTCTAAACACCCTTAACACAGGGACTCTTACAAATGAAGAAAATCTGTCCCTGCCAACATCATGCACAGCCAGGGTCACCTGATGACTCTTCCCATGTCAAAGGTCCCTGATAGATGGAAGAGCACTTACTACAATGGTTAGCAAGAACAGATGAGGAGAGGGGAGAGAAGAAGAAAACAGAAACAAGTCAGACAACAAGGCACTAAACTGGTTACAAGACATGGCAAAAGACTTTATCCAAGGTTTTAGTCAAAGTACAGAAAAAGTCCCAACCATACAAAGAACAGAGGGCTCAGAGTTCACAAGCACATCAAATTTTGTAGTCTGTGAAATCTTACAGATAATGTTAGAAATAATAAATTAAAGTCCACTACATTATTAAGAAATGCCAGAACAAATGGTGTCCAAAGGAGCACAATCAGTTATAGACTGCTAGGTAGAATCATCTTCTGCAATAGCACCAGCTGGTCAGGCAGCAGAAAGTAAGCAGCATGACTTGAGTTATCTCTCCAAGAAGCACACAGACTCTGGAAGAGACAAGCAGTTGTTTTGGTACAGCATCTTGATAAAACAATGTTTTCAGCAAGACACAAAAAAGCCCAACTTGCTTCATATACAGTCCTGAATCTGGTACGGCAGTGGTACTCCACCAAGCACAATGAGAGACTGCAACCTAAAACCGTCCCTCCAATTTTAAATGCATGCCTGTAACTTTGCACAGTTATAATAGCTGTGATGCACCACGAGGCATAACCTAGCTAACGGTTTTAAGCATTCTTTTAATCTCTCAGTCTCCTCTCCAAACCCATCCTATGTAAGCTGGTCTTAATTGTACGGGAATTCCCACAAAGCAGTCTTTTGGAAAAGTAACTAACATCAGGAAAGCAGTCAGACCAAATCATTCCCCTTCTCCAAAACCTTGTAGCTTCAGTACTGCCTGACGCAAGTTACACAAATTATTGTCGGTTTTCTGTGGCTGTACCAGGTCTGAGGCCCTAATGGAATCCAGAGCATTTACGAGTCTGATACCACAGCAAGTGGCTCAAGGGTGTGTGCTGCGGTTACTGAACCTAGCAACAGTTGGGTACCAGGAGTTCAAGCACTTCCTAAGAACATCTGTTGTGAATATTACTTTTTTCTGCCTGCTTTCTTCAGAGTCTCACTGGAAATCTTGCTTCAAGAACAAAACTTCAAGCTTCAAAGTGTTTGAAAATCCTCATACACATCCAGTTTTCATTTTAGAAAAAATATGAATAAACTATGATATTAACTGCAGTAAATTAAGCATGGTAGTGAGAAACATCAATACAGTAACAGTCATGCCACATGGTTTGCATTCCCTGCCTGAATAAAGTGACCAAGCGTGTACACTGAATAAGGTGCACAGGCCACCACAGCTCTCGCATGCCTGAGTGTGATACAAAGCAACTGAGCATAAGAATTTCCTTCATAACAAACTGTACCATCCTAATAACCAATGCAAACTGCTGCTGAGTCACACAAAGACAGACTCTGTGAATGCAAAATTTGGAGTAAATCATGAATAAGAACAATTTTACAAATTTCACCTGAACCACAGGAACATAAGATGATGTTGAAACGCAACAGGCATCTCATTTTTAAAAGATCATATATAAAAGGGCAAATAATAATGGGGTCACTGGGATTATGCCTAGGGTAGACTGACCCACATCTTCCCTTCATCTTGCCGAGCATGCTGATATCATTATCTTTTTACTGTCAACCATTACAGGACAGAAGCATGTATGCCTACCACATAAGCCCCAGGATGAACATTCCCCTGTATCCCATATCCACAGCAAACAGTGGTGCAAGGCTGCCTTGTAACACAGGATGATTTCTGACGGCCTGCTGCAAGTATATCTCCGGAAGTAAAGTAGTTACTGAAATCACAGCAAAAGATAAATACACAAGCAGGAGAAGAATTTCACAGGACAGTTCCCAGTATCTTCACTTAGCAATTACTGCTCTCTGCTTAGGAAAAGGTGATAGGACCTGAAATATGCTTGCTCCTTCATAACCAATGGTCTCTTCATACCTTTACGGACAGTGTTCAAGCTACAGGGCATGGGAACCTTGCATGCTAAATCTCGATATTCCTAATTGCAAAGTATTGGATACTATGGGAACGTAAAGGACACTTCGTCAACAGTGCACCGACACACATCACTTACTGCGATTATATAATATTTGGGGCTCTTGGATTAAGTTGCTTGTGTTGCAGAACCTGCAGTAGAGTCAATAAGATGCAACAGGGATTTCTTGTTGTCTCCTGGATCCCGGTAATTGCAATGCAGTAACTGTTTCACATAGCCTCAGTAGTGCTAACTCGAAAGTGCTCAGGGATCTTCTGGACTGAACAATTCTATTTAAAGGTCAGTCAGACTTTGACTTCTCAGCAGCTTCCAAAAAGATATCAGATTTTTTCCTGTATCATGGAGAAAGGGAGGAAATAAACAATACTACAAAGGGTGTATTGCAAGTGAGTGTAGTCCAGAAGAAGCAGAATAAAACTAGAGGCTAAAACCTGTCTGATGCCCTCTTCCAAAGATATTGTCCCTATGTACCAGGAGATGCTGAAACTACAGATACAAATACACATCACACACATAGCCTGACAAACTGCAAACTGAGCACTATCATCCGTGGCAGAACAAGTGACAACCGAACTGACACAGATGGCTACCACCCACTCTCCACTTCCCCAGCTGCTCACCAGTCTGGGCAGCCAAGATGGGAATTGTCCCACCACCTCCAAGCTTGACTGTGTGCCAGAATGCTTCCTGCAAGGTTTGCATCACTCAGGATGCCTGTCCCGTGAGGACCCACCATGAACCTGTGTCTGCCTGTAAGCTGGGTCCTCAGCTCCCACCCCAGCTGTTTCTCTAATTACATTAAACACGCAGAATTCAGCCGCAGCTGCTCAGGTTGCTTCCAAAAGGACTCTCCTTTTAATTAAAATTTTGCTATTAAAAAGCACTAAATTGTGTAATGCAAATAATCCTCTAGAAATCATCTGTTCTAGCAGCTAATGACCAGCTTTGTTAGAGCAGTAACTAAGAGCAGCAGGACAGTTAGCTAACAGGACATAGTATGCTACTGTTAACCAGTCACTTAGGAAAAACAGACTCTTCTCCTGCTCCTCCTTCCAAAGCTGACACAGAGAGGTTACAGTATGTTGGATCTATACCAGCTTGATGTAAAATCCCCAGGCTCATAGCATTTCACACCAACTGCAGTTTTAAAGCTTTAGAAAATAGAAGAGGGGGGGCTTGTTAACACTGTGCTCCATCTCAAGCAGAAGCAAGCCACCGCAGGCTCTGTGAAGAAAGACATGCAACAGACTTAGGGGTGTCTGAAAAGACACACACACCCACAGAAATGAGTGGGTTCCCCACCCCCCCACACACCATTGTTCTCACCATAACCTTTAAGAATTCTGCCATAAAAAATAAGGTTAAAGCGGTGCCCTTTCTGGCATTGAGAAACTGCTTCTGCAGAGGTAAAAAGCAAAAGTAAACCAAAGTATTAAAAAAAAAAAAAAAAAGGCAGCCCAAAATACCAACATTTCACTGTCAACTAAATAGTAGCTCCCTTTGATTTTGCAAGGTCTGTATTGAAAAAGTTGAAGTTCAGTACATGATACATAAGATTTAGTATGCCCTAAACATTACACAAGCCAGAAGCTTGCATTTGCAGAAATATTTCCTACTGTCCTGATAACAATGCAATCACAACCATCCAGAACAGTTGTTAACAATTTCTGATTATCCACATATCAGATAAGCTAGTGGTACTTCTGATAACCACTAGTATTCTATACCGTATGTAATATATACAGCTATCTACATTATGTTATGTATATGTAGTATATACATTACCTATTCTTCTAAAAACTTCCAAAATAATTACAAGTCATCCCAACTTTATTGGTACCTCAAAACCAAACAAACCAACGAATCACACACACACACACACCCCAGAAAAACAACACAGATAACATCCACTTTATCAGAATAAATATAATAGAATTATTTTTGCTTCACATTTCTGCCATGATGGACAAATAAGCCTTTGATGTTGCAAAGCAGTGCTCCTGCCCATGCAGGCAGGTGTTCTGCCTGACATCCCCCCAGCCTCATTGCATTAACCTGATTTTCACAACTTCTTTCTCACATTTCCCAGTACAGTCATGAAACCTTGTCACAGAGCAAACTCTGATCAAAAGGCAGGTTGTTGCTTGCACCATTTCACCAGTGTACTCATCCCTCTCTTCTGTTTAGTGCTGAGGCAGAGGAAACCCCAAAGGAGACTCCTTCCATTTCCTCAACACTATTCTAACAGGGATGGAGAAGGGAAGAAATAAGACAATCCTCCTCCAACTTCTGCAGTACCTTTGAGTAGAGTTTGCCCATCATCCCACTGGAGGCATTCCATTTTTAGGGATTGCTCACATACAGAGAAATCGTGCAGCTGAACAGATGAATAATGGAATCTGAATACCTCTCTAGTACAGACCACAAGGAAATAAAGAAACATATGCCCCGACAAAGCAGCAAACACTATTGTTACTGCATTTCCAAATTAAGAGAGACTATGGAGAAATGTTTTTCTTAAAATGGCACGAAAAACTACATGAAAAGAAAACAAGATGGTGGAAACAAGCAATAGGTAGTAAAAGAACTTAACAGAGAGAATCAGAATGAGAAATAAAAAGCTGGACTGCCTGGGGTTTTGAGAAACCTCCTCTCAGCCACACATTCGATTTAGGGAACTCACCTAAATCACTAATGGTGCAGGGACTGGAAATAACAAACAGCAACTTGCAGCTCAAAGGCTCAAACTTTCCAGCAGGAATGTATTCTAACTAATATTCTGTCAGTGGGGTTTCAGGGTGGTTGATGGTTTTCTTTCCTGTTTTCTTTCTTTTTTTCAGGGTGTGGGGGTTTTGCTGGTGGCAGTAGTGGTGAAGGTTTTGGTTTTGTCTTGTTGGTTTGTTGTGGGTGTTGTTGTTTGTTGTGTTTGATGGGGTTTTTTGGGGTGTGGGAAGGGAAGAAGAGAGCAAGTTAAAGGCATAAGGCCAAGACTATTATTGTTTGACATCTTAGGAAGCACAGCACTTGCTGTCCTCTCCATCCCAAGACACTTACAAGAAAAAACAAAAAAGCCATAACATGCAAAGTCTCTTCTATCCCACCTCTTCCCCACACCATCCACCTGAGAAAACAAGTCCCCCAGCAACAGAAATGGTAGGGTAGCAGCTTCAAACAGCAGGCAAGGTGCAAGAGGATGCCACTTGGAAAATCCCAGGTTTCCACAGGGCAGCAGGTGTGGCCAAACACTGGAGAATCCCCATCATTTTAATTGTTCTTTGCACATAACATCCATTCTATCCCAATTGCAAAGGCAGTCTGGATGTCTGCAGCCAAATGAAAACAACAAGATCTGCTGTTTACAGCCAAACACAGCCTGATTTTTTTTTCTTGTTCACAAAGGAAGCAATTCAAATGTCTTCTTAAGGAAGAGGTGATAGGAAAGCATTTCAAGTGACAAGAAACAACGCTAAAGGCCTGGGGAAGTGTGGCTGGAAAGCTGTCTGGCAGAAAGGGACCTAGGGGGTTCTAATTGACAAGCAACTCAATATGACCAAGCAGTGTGCCCAGGTGGCAAACAAAGACAGTGACATCCTGGCTTATAAAAGAAATGCTGTGCCCAGCAGGAGCAGGGAGGTGATTGTCCCCTTGTACTCGGCT
>VWYK01033772.1:264-11029 GCA_013399775.1 Semnornis frantzii | reverse complement strand
ATATGCTGAAACCCACAGGAAATGTCTGCTGCAGCATCACATGAGGCCAGTCAGGCATACTCCGCTTTAAACCAGCACAGACAAAACAGGCTTTGGTGAAAATGTCACAGTCTAAACATGGGTAACAAAACACAGACCAATACAGCCCAAGCTTGATGGAAAAACCATGAGAAAAGTTTTAGAAACCTTTTTCTGGCACTCTTGATGAAGCTAAGAGCTATGAGTGCTTTCATCTTCACCTAGTAGTAATAGCACCATGCTCCCAGGTGGGAGGAGCAACTGGTTTCTTATTAATATCACAGTACTCATTTCCAGTAGCATCCTATAAGAGCAGTACCCTGTTTACAGCTTTCATTTTGCATTAATGAAGAGGAATACTGATGCAGCTAATCAGTGCTAGCAGTATGATGCAAGCACGTGGAGCGGCAGCAGTGGTGGCAATCATTTTAGCCTGGTTGCCAAGATAAAAATAAATCCCACCAACCCTGGGAAGTGGTATCTCCTCAGCCACAGAGGAGCACAGCCCAGAATCCTGCAGATCCCTGGTGTCTGGCTTCTCCTGAAGACCACCTGAAGCAAGAGAAGAAACAACTGTTTTTGCTGACCATGCCCTTTGCTGTTTCTCTTCCCAACCTCTGAATATGGGAGTCAGTTTTTGTATTTGCACTTAGATCTGGACTCAGATTTCCTCAGAAATCCAAATGGACATAGATTGCCAAATATGCTTGTATAATTCAGAGGTGTGGGTTTTTTCCTCTTCATGGCACTTTGTGAGCTTAATTTAATCCCTGTCATTCCTTATATGTGGGTAAATGTCATCTACTTCATTTCATGAATGAATTAGCACAGCCATGCAGAGTTTGCATCTCCCGCACTGCTCACTTGGAAGGGAGGAGAGCTTAGTAAATGTGTGTGACACCCTCAAGTTGCTAAATCCCAGCTGAGGTTAGAGATGCCCAGAAATAGATCTTGTTTGCACTCTGGTATAAGGTACTTGAAAGGCTCTACCAGACCTCTACTTCATAGTGGCCCAAATCAGCCTTAATTTTTACTGTCAACTCTAAATATATTAATTTCCTACCACGAGTCTCTTACTGCACCTGACAAGGGAGGAGCTTCTTTGAATATAGCTGTGCTTTTAGTGGTGGGGAGAATATATATAATCCTCCATTTTTTCCCCCTTTTTTATACTTTTTTAAGCATGTCAGAAAGAGAGGTCTTTTGGCAAGGTGCAAGTCTGAGATATCACAGAGGCTCTTGGTATGTAGAATATAGCATTTTAAATCCTGGGTATGTGGACAAAGCAGCGGATGCGTAGCAATACAGAGTGGCGCAGAAAGTGTGTGAGTGTCTGGGCATCTTGTTACGTGATATTTTTAATACAGTCAGGAATTAAATTAATAGTGCTATGTGCTTATTTAAAGCTTTTATGACATGAAAAGAAGCATAGTTCATTGATAAAAGGAAATGTGGAACAATTTATTCTTAAATAGAAATCACTGTGGCCATGTCTTCTTTTTCAGGAATTTACACAATGGGTTAGATGAGGCTCTGTCTGAGGCATGTGTGTGTGTGTATGTTGGCAGAGCTGTGCTTTGAAACTTTTCTCTGTGCTGGCAAGGGCTCAGGGCTACCAGGACTTCATTTTTACATGCAATATGTTCACCTGTTTTTAGGGCATTGTGGGGTTTGGGGGATTTTTTGCTCTATTTTTTTTTTTTTTCTTTAGTATACATGCATTTCTCAGTTCTCTAATCCAGAGATACTCAGCTAATTGGGAATTTGTAAAATAGTTCAGGAAGGCATCTTGCCAGCTGGAGGCACAGCCTGGGATGCAGAAGTGGCATATGACTTAGTTCCTGACTTTTCAGCAGACTTCCTCTGTCTGAAGAAAGCTGGTGTACAAGCAAACCGAAGAGCTCTTTTCTGACCAAGTGTCCAAAAAAAATAAAATTCCTAGTTCATCCATACCAGCTTTCCCCAAGTCCCTCAGATGAAGAATGGAGGACATTATTTGTTTTCCCCACTGCTTGTCACTCCAGGTTATTTAAACTGTAGTGTTAACAGGCCTAGAATAAGCCTTCTATTTACGTATAATTCTACCAAATTAGGGCCCAGGGACCCCAGAGGCCTCTTGCTGCTAATATAACAATAATATGATTCATGGGACCGGACAACTTTTTGTCCCCTCTCAGCCCAAAGTAACCCTTTCCTTCAAGACTGTGCTTGGGCTTTCCAGCTGTTTGCTAGGTATTGCTTTGTCCTGCAGAGTCTAATTCACCTGTAAGAACTGGCAGAGGACACTGTTTATGGCAAATCAATTTGCTGACCTCTAATTTGCTGACCTCTGAAATAATTAAGCAAGCAATGCTAGGCTTCAGCCCTATTTTAAGCAAACAATGTGCTATTAGTATTTGTGTTTATCTGCATGCAGGGAATGAGTGCCTCTAAACAAAAGAGGCAGAGTGATTGAGGAACTTCGTTTTAAGGAAACATTTCCTAAGAAGATTGTTTGTTTGCATACCTCTCTTTTCCCCCTTCCTTTTATTTTTTTCTTATTTTTTATTCACGTTCTTTGTCCTTCCCTGAGGAACGTGGGGATAATAAAATTTTCTATTTTCATTTAGCTTTCCAGATGATCTTTGTGTTCTTTACCAGACTGCAGCATAGAAAACAAAACCTTGTTTATTGCCCAACAGCATATATGTGTTTTATGATTAATGCAATGTGTTTGTAATAGACGGGACTGATAATAGATAGGGAGATCAAAGTCTTCTGTGAATTGACAGCAGCACTATAAACAAGGTGAAAGGGTTGCAGGTGTTTCCCACACGGCAGCTGTACAAAAGCATATGGCTCTACACCATGATGCACCGCTGCCTGTGTGTTCCATCTTTTCCTGTGCAGCAAGGCAATGTTGCTGTGAGCTTTGCTCAGAACTGTGGTTTCAGAACTTGGGGGATGCCGTTGGCAACAGATGACCATGCAGTGTGGCCAGAATGGTCTTGGTGACACAGAAAGGATAATGCTAACTTGGCACTTCAAATTAAAAGGAGTTGGATGGTCTGCTATATCACCTGAGAACAGAAATTTGTGTTACTGGGATGTCCCTGAAAAAACACTGGAAATGAAGATGGTGCTTTGGTGTCGCATTAGGGACTAAGCAGTTCATTGTAGGTCTTGTCTTACTCCTTCTGTCTCAGCTTGTAGTTGCACCTTTTACCTCCATGGGGTAGCTTTTGTGATCATGACCGTCGAAGGCACTGGTTGCAGATTGAAACACCTGGGCCGCATTACTGGGGCGCACATGCAAAACAGCAGAAATCATCACTGAATTGGTGGTTGTACTTGCAAGTAAAAGAAAAGGCACATTTACTAAATGACTGGACATCTTGGGTGAAACCTGAACACAGGCAGAAGTCTCTGTCCTTTTCATTAATTACTGTAAGAGTGGTGTTTGTCTGTTCTTAGAAACCAAACTGCTGCAGTTGAATGCTTAGGGTGTTTTTAGCGTCTTCAGTTATTAAAACACTCTGGATGCAAATCAGCTTCCTTTGCTGATACACTGTAATGTAACCACCCTCTGACATGCAAGCTCTTTGGTATACACACTGGATGGCAACTTGCCTTTTCTGCAACTTCTGAAAGTAGATCTATGCCCTCCATTGAACACTTCTGATAAACTTTTTGCCTGTCCCTCCTGGAGATGGTGCAGAACATAGGTACTTGTTTCTGCACTGGCAACCTCCTGTCTTGATAGCTTGTCATCTGCCCTTTCACATGCGAGAGGAAGCTAACACTATCCTCGTGCTGTTGATGTGCTGCTTCCAGGTCTTTCCTGTCTACGCTTGCAATGGAGCTAAAGCTGCTGGTATGAAAACCCAGGGGTTTTTCTTTTTTTTTTTTTTTCTCTATTTTGGAGGGCTGTAGTTAAGACTGAAATTTAACAGAAATGACACCAACTTAAATAACTGAAGCCTTATCTACAGAGAAAATTGACACTCCTGTGGGTCATAAAATTTATTTTTACCAGTATGACAACAGATTCCCCCATATAGACAGAGTAGCATCACTCTGAGAATGCTGTACTACATTTATGCATTCTTGTTTCTCTGCAGAAATGAGCTAGATAGTCCTGAGCATTTGTATTACACCTTGTATGTCCTACATGAAAATATTGCAAAGGGTTAGGCCAAGCCATGTGATAGTACTGTATCACTGTAGTTAAAGGTACAACTTTGTTTGTTTGTGTGTGGACAAACCATGTGAAAAGATTAACCTAGGGAAAGTTAATAAAAAGTGCTGTCCTAAATTATTCATGAATCCATTTGTAATGCACTTGCCAGAAGGCTTTTGTTTTTCTCAAACTCTTATTTATTAAAATCTGACAAGAATATCAGGTTTTGTTCAATAATAAATCTAAGTCTGCGTGAGACTGGTGATATCCTCATGTAGTGATACAGAACCAAAATGAAGTTACATGGCAGGGATGAATATGCTATCTACTTGGGGAGAATAGATTATTGTTCAGGAGGATTTTATCTTTTACTTGCCATTTTGGAACAAGTGAATAAAACTGCATAAAATCAAATCTACTTGGAAGGTATCTTAGAATCATAGAATCAGTCAGGGTTGGAAGGGACCACAAGGATCATCTAGTTCCAACCCCCCTGCCATGGGCAGGGAGCCCCTACCCTAGATCAGGCTGCCTAGAGCCTCATCCAGGCTGGCCTTAAACACCTCCAGGGATGGAGCCTCAACCACCTCCCTGGGCAACCCAAGCTGGCATGGCTCTCACCACCCTCATGCTGAAGAACTTCCTCCTCACATCCAGTCTGAATCTCCCTACTTTCTTTGTACGTCCTCTTCAGATACTGGAAGTCCACAATAAGGTCACCTGGGGGCCTCCTCTTCTCCAAACTGAACAGCCCCAACTCCTTCATTCTGTCCTTATAGCAGAGCAACTCCAGCCCTCTGAGCATCCTTGTGGCCCTTCTCTGGACACGCTCCAACATCTCCACATCCCTCTTGTACTACGGGCTCCAGAACTGGATGCAGTACTCCGGGTGGGGTCTCACCAGAGCTGAGTAGAGGGGGAGAATCACCTCCCTCACCCTGCTGGCCACACTTCTCCTGATGCAGCCCAGGCTCTAGTTGGCTTTCTGGGCTGCAAGTGCACACTGCTGGTTCATGTTGAGCTTCTCCTCCACCAGCACCCCCAAGTCCCTTTCCTCATGGCTACTCTCCAGCCAGTCACTGCCCAGTTTGTATTTGTGCTTGGGATTCCCTCCACCCAGATGCAGGTTTGTGTAGGTTTCTTGGTTTGTGGCTGAAACCTCAATCCTGCAATCGGCATTAAATATTCTAAAACTTGGGTAAGCATCTTTCTGGTGGCATTGCAGGTTCTGGACTTGTGTTAGTTACATGGAATAGCTCAGATGATTTTGTTTCATACTGAACTCTAGTCATTTTTCCTTGACTTCAGGGGAATATCATGGAAATCATACTCCGAACCTTGGATTAGAACTTTGAAAGCATGTCCATACACGTCCTCATTTTGTGCCTAGAAAAGATTAGAAAATTTATATACAGAGATTAGGAGAATAGGAAAAAAAAACCCAGAAAGAAAGCTTTTGCTGTTTGGAATACAATAAAAGATGGTGTGTGCTTTATAGCAGTTATTCCTTAAATGCAGACAGAACTTTGATTAAAAATTAAGATATGTTTTCAGTATTTTCAATTTATTAATTTTAGGAAATGTTATCCCCTTATAAATAAGGAAAAGGAAAACAGGTGCCTATAGATAGAAAGTTAAAGAAGAGTAAATAGAAGAGAAAGTGCTTAGCTCTGGAGGCAGAACTGGGAGCTCAGGAGACTGGTCTGAATTGAAGGATGTTGAATAGATTTGTTTGCATAAACTTGGCTTGTGAGTCACTTTCTCGTAAAAGCAGCTTGAGCAGGAGGTGCTTCTGTCCCAGGTTTTAGTCCTGAATGCTTTCAAGCACAAAGTGCACTGTGACATAGGGACTCTGACCACGAGTACCATCCTGTTATTCCAGTGGACTGGAGCTGGAGTCCCGTAGTTTCTCAAGTTTGAAATAAACCGTAAGTGCCTCTCATGGGTGATTTTGCATGATGTGATGCCTCTTGGTGGTCAGAGTGAAGCTATCTGGGCAGGCATAATCAACCTTTGATTGAGATTTGGAATCTAACGTTTGGCATTTGATCCCTGTGAAGAACTGTGTGTTGGAGGACAATCAGTCACTAACCATTAAATGAGACAAGAACTTGATAAACTTGGAGAATGGAAGAGAAAAGTAAGATGTGAATGTGAGAGGTCAGTATTTATGCTTGATCTTCCTAGGTAGATGTAGGGCAGCATAGGTGTTCACTTTGGGATCTCTAATGGCAAAGAAATTGTACAAACTACACATGGAAGGGGCACAAAGGGCATGATCCTCTTTGCCAAAGACCGTTTTCAAATCATTCTTTAAAATGAGGCCTCGGATCTCTCTTACGCACTTATTAAGATTCTGAAGAAAAATTTTACTGTTAACAGATAAACTACTTTGCTGTGGTTTGACGAGCTAGGAGAGGTTGAAAAGTTTGGGGTTTTTTTGTTGGTTGGCTTGTTTGGTTTTTTTTGTTTGGTTTTTTTTTTTTTTATATAGAACATAACTAACTGTATCTAAGGTTCAAGTGAAGCCTGTGGGTTGGATCTGGGGAGTAACAGTTCTTTCTGGAAACCCATCAGAGAAAAGATCTGTTCCTTCCTGAAGAAAATTATTTTCTGCTTCTCTGATGTTTGTTTGCTGTGAGTTTTGGGTGTTATAGGCGTCAAGGTGGACTGTGAAATCCTGCTTTGGAATCAAGATATTTGTCTTTATTTGTTTGCCCTCAGCGAAAGCAGTGCTGCTGCTGCTTCATTGCCATGGGAACCTCCAGTTACTAAATTTAATTCAACCCAGGGTTTGCTTGTCTTTTTTGTTGCTGCAATGTAGACAGGTGATAAGCAATATATTGATACTAAGCTATATCATAACAAAATTATTTGGCATCAATATTACCACGGTATTGCAGCATCTGTGATATTTCTCTTGTGTTCTGCTCTGAGCTTCCTGGCTGTCCTGTGCCTGCCTTCAACTTCCACTTCCTCTCCCTTGACAGAGTAAAGACATCACTGCCTGTGTAGTCTTTCTAGTCCAGCAATCATCAAAGGTAGGGACTGTAGACAACCTCTGCTGGCTGGTGGTACGTCCTGATGTCGTGGTAGGCCTAGGCAGGCCAAACTGGGCTTGTACCTCTCCTGGCTTGCCCAGGCATATTTTTCTGCTCTCCCTCCTGCTGTTTTGGGGAGAGCAACTGCGGGAAAAGGGACAAAGCGCCAGGAGCCACTAAGTCTGGGGTCTGTGGCCTGCACAGCAACTGCAGTAAACAAGGTGCACAGGGTTGCTTTGTGCAAGACCCGTGTTCTGCCCAAAAAAGGGTAAAGCAAGCCTATGGCTTCACCCAATATGGCCAAATCTTGGCTAACTGCCATTTGATTTGCTATCCTGTGTCCAAAGGCCCATTAGTCTCAGGCTGTAAGGGATAAAAGGAGATCAGCAGGGAGCACAGACACCTTTGCCATTACAAGGTGTGTCCGTGCCTGCTGCCTGTGATACCTCCACGCATTTGGCCTGCACAGCCAGCGTGACACCGCAAGACATCCGCCCTGCACCTGGAAGCCTTCTGCCCAGACGGAAGCCCTGGAGATAACACAAATCATCCAGAGAGCCAGGAACAGGTCAGAGATCGTCTACCTCCTTTCCTCAGAAGCCTGGGGAAACTCTAAAGCCTCTGACAGCTGCCGACAGCAACCCCGCCTTGGGTACTGTCAGATATTTTTAGTGANATAATGTTGCAAAGAGCCTCTTGTTATTATTATTAAATGGTGATTGGGGTGACGCGAGTTCTGAATATTTAATATTAATAAACTGTTAATATTTTAAAATATCATCTTGCATTAATTAATTACCCCCATCTGTAACACCTCCTTCTAAAAAAGCAGCAAAGCATGAAGCATCTGCAGGTTTGGGGAGAGAAGCTGCTGGGGAAAGGAGGACCTTGAAGAGTTCTGGGATTGCAGTGGATCCCAGTACCTCTGTGGCATCTGAAATGTTGTGGGGTCACTAAAGGATAGACCCTGACTCCACAAAATCATATTAAACTGGAGGCAGGGAGGTAGAGTGTGTTACAAGCAGAGAGTGAGACCACTTTCACCCAGTCTTAAGTTTTACAAATTCCTTTATATTTGCTGAAACTTTTGTTTGTTTGGTCTTTATTTCCATTGCTGTTATGTAAGGTGCTGATGGTATCTGTTAGTTTGTGGTAATGTGGAGCCCAGGGTGTAAGATGCACTCAGTTCCAGTGCTAATAGAAACAATGGAAGTGTGCCTGTACTGCAGCCATGCTGGGGGTACTCCTGGAAAGGCTTCTTACAGGCAGGGCTTTCACAGAAAGACATTTCGTGTGGCTGACTCTGAATAATCAGTTGTGGTTTTTTTTGAGTAGTTGTTTCCTAATGTGTTGTCTCTCCGTAGTTTGGTGTTACTGCATCACTTTGTACAGAATTCATAGTGAACCTACAGTGTGTAAATCTTTATGTTAAAATGTTGACTGAGTATCGATTCATCAGTGAGAAGTTTTAAACTGTTTCCTTTAAATTCCAAGACCATGGATCTTAATTTAATAGTTAAGAGGTGTACTTTACCCAAGGGGATATATTTTCTGTGCTATTTGTTCATGGCAAGTATTTTCAAGGCAAAAGTGATATTTTAGGGAAAGAGACAGTTCTCTGGTGGTCATTATATGCTAAAATGACTTCTTTCTTTATTTGTAGGTATTACATTGGTCGCCAGATGTTTGTGGTGGTCTCCACACCAGAGATGATCAAGCAAATTTTAGTGACAGACTTCAGTAACTTCACAAACAGAACTGTAAGTAGGTGAAAAGGTTGGCTTTGTGGTTGGAGTTAGTAGTACCACTAATCTGAGCTCAGACCAAAAGTAACTGCAAGGGGACTGGAAACTGTGTGTGTGGGGAAAGTATGGCATGGCTCAGTAAGACTTAAGGCTGTATGCACTCAACATACACATTCAGTCTGTCCTTGTGACTGCAACACCAGATGGATGCTGAAGAGAGATGGTTTCAATATCCAATTTTGCTCCTGGCCTCCTGTGAAGTCCTGGGAAAATCACTTAACAGATCTCTTTCTTGGTTCTCAGGCTGTAGCGTGGGGACAATATTACTTGCTCTCTCCCACCTGTTATCTGTATTGTGCTTTTAGACTTTCTAGAGCCAGAAGCAGGCTACCTGAGACAGAGACATGCCTCCTGCAGCCAATATGTGTTGCTCTGTCATACTTATCATGCCGAACATAACAAATAGCAAATAATTAAGTTGGAGTTAGGAAGGACTTACATGTGATTTGGTTACATGCTTATATATTAAAAAACTCCTTTTCACATACTGGCTAGAACAAATAATGAGGGAGCAATGACCAGAGCGGTAGTAAAGATTTACAGCAGGTCCTCAACATTTTACAAGGACGTACTCTCAGTGACT
This sequence comes from Semnornis frantzii, assembly GCA_013399775.1. Taxonomy (NCBI): domain Eukaryota; kingdom Metazoa; phylum Chordata; class Aves; order Piciformes; family Ramphastidae; genus Semnornis; species Semnornis frantzii. The sequence goes on along the minus strand of VWYK01033772.1, from coordinate 1,423 downwards.
GCATGCCACCTCAGTGGTATCCTGTCCCCTTTGTATGCTCAAACCTGCTCAAGTAAACTCACGTGTATTCAGGGGGATCGTTTGTGCCATCAGCGAAAATTTAATCTCTGATCAACTCTGTCTCTTCTGCCCCTCTAATCCTACCTGCAACCAGACAGTCTGCAGACTGCTTGTCTCCTTTGCTGGCTTCTTTTGGTACATGAGGTTCATCTTGTGACTACCTGTATTATATTTAATAACCCACTTGTACCAGTCACCCTCTATTCAGCCTATAACTCACATCCGAATGGAAGAATCTCAGTATGCAAGCTTCTTAGGCGGAAGTTGTGTTTTCTCTATATTTGAAGGAATCCCCACCCATTCCCTTCTTCCACCCCCAGGAAGGAACCCTATTTCTTCCTGCCTATAACTTTCCCGTGTTTTTCTCTCCCATATTTGATAGGAATAGACTGTACCCACTATTCATAGCAGTAGCTGGCACCCAGATAACACCTCCCTGAAACCGGACAGCATTCCTTTGAGGGTACATTCAGATATTCACTCTGCTTTTAATATTAGCAGCCTCATCATCTGAGAATATCTGTGCATTGTCACCCTTCTTATTTGGCAACTGTTTTCTTTCTCTCCAGATTTTTATGGTCACAGGTTTATCTCTTTCTTGTTGTGCATCCATCTGTCATGCTGTGTAACATTTGTGTTCTTCTCGAAAATTCAGGTAGGTCAGGTCACTATAACTGGTCTCTCCCTTTCCTTCTCATCAGGGATCTCCTAAGTATAGTTGTCTATGTAGGTTGATATCTTGCCCTAATGACCTGACTCTCGCCTGAACTGTTCATGCACAATATCCTGGTTTATGGATGAGGAACTCAGACACAAGACTGAGTGACATCCCCACCACTAACCAGAAAGCCTGTGGCAGATGAGAAAATGTAACTCCTACTTCTGTCTCTAACAAAATTAACAGTTTCACCTCTGTGCACTGTTGCATTTGAATCCAATTCAAATTAATTTGCTTCATCTTATATGCTTTTATCTGCTAGTTCCAGGGTCTTCTCACACAACTGCAATCTTTGAGCATTGTTATTTCGTGCTTTCCACTTTGTTCTCTTTCTTCCACTCACTGCTTTTCACTTACAGAAGATAAGCAGCCTTCTCTTTT
>VWYK01033760.1:0-10283 GCA_013399775.1 Semnornis frantzii | reverse complement strand
AGGATCCTCTTTCTGACTGCCAGCAGTACAGGTACCAAATAGCAGCAATTTCCAAAAGACAACTTAAATGGTTACATGAAGTTGAAAGGAGTAACTTCATTTTGTTTATGCACAAGAGAGTTCTGACAAATATCAGCATCTTTCTACAGTAGAGGTCACTGCTTTGGAAGACTAATTTTCAGGCATCAATGTAAGCTATCCATTCCTGTCATAGAAGAGCCTGAGATACTTTCTGCCAAAGACAGGAGACATGGGAGTTCAGGAGGGTAATTTATTTAAAAAATAAATCAGAAAATTAACACTAGGGTTAGGAAGAAAAACCTTTTTCTACATTTCAGTAGAGGCAAGTTCCATTAATTTTGCTGAAAAATCACAAGCACATCCATAACTTTTCAGCAGCTGTTGATTAATTGTTGAAGAGAAATAATGGGAGCCTGAGAGAATTTTGTTGATAGGAAGTTCACTTAGGTCAGCAAATTTATTTGGAATACATCTGGCCCTCATAACCCCTTGCAAAACTACAAGGACAGGTTTTTCCAATGAATTCACTCTTGTGCTGAACCACTCAAACAGTGTTTCTTTCACTTTAGTAATGTAAGTGGATGGTTTATACATTTATTTAAAACTCGAGGTTTCTTTTAAAAATAATGTCATCCAATATTTACAGAGAAGAAGAACTGAAGGTGAGATTTAAGAATGTAGTTGAAAATAATGAATGCAGCAATTCCTATCTATGACAGTCGCAATACAAATATTTAGATGACCATATGGTGCTTATAACAAGAATTTCAAGGTTATTTTTATTGATGTGTAGTAACTGACACTCACATTGTGATAAAATCCAAATTTTTATTTCATGGGAGCCTTTCAGGGTATTTGGAATTAGCTGAATTCGACATTTCTCCCTGCAGTTGCCTCTGATAGATATTATCCATTTAAAGGTTCCTTGGCTCACACTGAGCTGTCAGTTTAGTGGGAATGGGACATCAGGAGCTGCATATTTCTTTCATGTTTTTCATCACTTGACTACCCCAAGCTTCTTGGATAGATACTATGAACATTTCTCAGATGAGTATCATTGTCTCTATCATTTGCATGGATGATGCTAACACAGACATCCCCTATGATATGGTGAGAGAACATGTAAACGGACCCAGTGCAGGCCCATCAGAATGATATGTATCCTAATAACCATCTCTTTAAAATCAAACTGAAGCTATATATGAATATTGGTGAAAGGGAAATGCACAACATAACCTCAGGCCGCATCATGCTGACACCTACACATGCATGCATATACACAGGATATCATGTGAAAAGGAATGCTTAAAAATAGTTCAGGTGATAGGACATGTTTACCTGCTCAGAAATTGGCATTACACAGTGGGATATTACAAAGCCAATTTTTAGTTTTGCTTTGCTCTTTGCTTTTATCTGAAAAACAAAAAAAATCAAGCTGTCAATTGAATGTGTTGTCTTGGCAGGCTAAACGTGGTCTCTGGGCTGCCACCCAGCATCCCTGCTCCATAAGATCTGCATTACACTCAGTGCTCTGTCACTTGGAAACTGATGTGTATGGAAAGACAGCAGAACATCAGGCCAGTGTAGTAAAGAATCTTCATTTTTACCTGTTACACACATATTATCTGAAACAATAGGATCTTACTGGCCCTTTCCCATGTTTCTTAGCAACATCAAATAGCCTCATACTTGAGGACTGCTCACATTCACTGTTTAATGAGTTGAAGGATGTAAAGGGATGGGGCAAACTAATTAATGCGAGACGGTATATAAAAATATTAACAGTTTATTAATATTAAATATTCAGAACTCGCATCACCCCCATCACCATTTAATAATAATATTAACAGGTTCTTGCAACATTAGGAAACTATGTACAGGTTATAACAGGATCTGGAAATAGTTATTAATATATACATTAATTAAACTCGATATAAACTGGAAGAGAAGGCTTTGCGGTCAGTATACCGCTTGCTCACTAGGTAAGCATAGGACATAAAGGAGCAACTTTCTGCTTAGGGCAGAAGGCAATTAATAATTACAAGAGGCTTTGGCATTTACCCACAAAATTATTATCTGACAGTACCCAAGGCGGGGTTACTGTCGGTAGCCATCAGCNACGGCACACCGTGTAATGGTAAAGGGCTAAAGGCAAAAGGCGAAAGGCAGCGTGTTCTCTGCTGACCTCCCTTTTATCCAAGCCCAAGATCAATGGGCCTTTGGACACAGGACAGCCAATGAAATGGCAGTTAGCCAAGATTTGCCCATATTAGGTGGAACCATAGGCCTGCTCCACCCTTCTTCAGGAAGAACACGGGCCCTGCACAAGGCAGCCCCGTGCACCCTGTTTACCACAGGGTCTGGTCAGGCAATGGACCCCAGACTCAGTGGCGCCAGGCTCTTTGTCCCTTTTCCCGCCGTTGCTCTCCCCCAAAACAGCAGGAGGAAAGCAGAAAAATATGTCTGGGCAAGTCAACAAAGGTATAAACCCAATTTGGCTTGCCTAGGCCTACCACAACAAAGGATCAGGCTGCTAGTTCCTGATTTTTTTTTCCTGTTTCCCCTGTTTTTGGTGCAGGCCTAGAAAAACAGATACCCAGCCCCATAGGAGCTACTAGGTGGATGTCCTAGAGTATCCTGATGAGCTATGTTGAACCTTTCCTAAGTGGTAAAACAGCAAGGAAAATCATTGACCTCTTAGAGTTTTACTCAGGAAACAAGAAGCCATACAATAACCATATGAAACTAAGGCTATAAACTAATTGTACCTTGGAACAGGGGAGAGCAGAAGAAAACAATATAAACTCTTTCTAGGAGTGAAAAACAAAATACAAGGAAAAGATGAAGAAAATTACCTTGAAAGAAATTGGCCACAACACTTCATAGAATGCTCTCCAATAAAAACACTTTGGAAATCAATAATTGAAGTACCAAAACATATCTATATGCTGTATGGGCAATCTTGAGTCAGAAATGTTAGATCATTGTTAGACCTAGCAGCCTCTCATTGCCATTAATCAGAGCTATCATTTTTTGGTCAATGTGAGTATCTATTAAGAGATACAGCTGTCTGGGACATAATGTTTTGCCTACTAGAAGGAAGGGTCAGTTCCTTATGCACTTCAGTGGACTCTGAACACAGGAAAATGAAAGTCATGATTAAATGTATGCTTATGTGCATATGTGCATGTGGAAATAAGGCGTTAATAAAATCTCTGCTTTGTTTTACAGGATGAAAGATGAAGTTTTTGCAAGACATCACTAATTTATAATAGATTGTATATTTGATATTTGATTGGCATACCTATCTGTGTGAAATACATGTAGATATCCCCTCTAGGCTTAACTGTCAACATCATAGTTGTTTCCTTGGACTTCAGAGTCAACACACATGGTGAACATGCATGATTTACCTCTTATTTAAGGCATTATTTTTCAATTTGCTGACCTGGGCAGTTAATACAACAATAGTTAAATTCCTCTCTATCCCATTACCTGGATTGCAGAGCTCCCTTTTAGTTTTTCAGACAAAATCCTGAATTCTAGAGACTGATGGACTGGTAAAGCATTTTCTTGCACACTAGCCCAATCTGTCTCCTGCAGAACACAGCATAATAGGATGAAAATTGCCTCTTACCTGTTGACCAGCTGAAAATTGCATCTTTAGCTGCTTTCTCATGGAAGCTTCAGTAGCTTCCTGTTTTTTAGCAGCTAATTGAAATTCTTAGAGGAAATAAACCCCTCTTGAGTAGTCTGCAGAATGCCTAATAAGGCATTATGTTCCATCCACTTTTAGCATTCAATCATCAACTGCTTCTCTGACTTATACAGCAATCAGACTTTGAAGAATGAAGTTGTAGGACACAAGTGAGGATGCAGAGAGAGTCTTGGTGATTTAGGAGAGATTGCTCAGTTTATTCCTGCAAGATGTTTGTCCTGTGCTGGACATGCAGTAAGATTTTATTGTCATTCATGTATTAAAAAAAATGTGGCAAGTCTCTCTCCAAATAGTTTAAGATAAAGTATAAAAACCCTTTAATTTAGTTTATAGCTTTAGTCCAAAATATGTATTTTCCAGCAGCCAATGGACAGAATAAGATGTCTCTGGGTTTTTTTTTTTTTTCCTCTAGTTTGAAATACTTCTACTGCTTTCCAGTGCAGAATTACAGAGTGATGAGGAGATCCATCTAGTTACAAGCTACCAGCAGTCTGTGGCTCAGGGAGTTCCTTTGTACTCATGCATTCTGCCACTGACAATGACAATTTTACACTTTCTGAAAATTCAAAGTATCAGAGAGCTGAGGAAGGTTGGGATACTCAAAGTTACATGCTCATCTGCAAAATACTGAAACTTCATTTCAACAGTTTGGAACCTCATTGCTTCTAGTTATTGTTTCAGGAGGTGCTCTGAGCTCAGAGGCGTGTATCAAGCTGCAAAATAGCTGGTGTGAGGTGGTGTACCTCCCTCCATCCATTCTTTTGGTAACCTTTATTTATGGTTGGGTAGGATCAAGATTTCATAACAGAGGGTGTTATAAGGAGTAGCATACAAACTTTATATTGTTGTGTTGCATGGATTCATGTTAGCAAGGAGAAACTAGGAATTTGGTGGTGCTTTAGCCTGGCCCATCATATTTCTGCATTATTTTNCCCAAGCAGCTAGCCCGCAAGTCCCGTAAGCAAGTAAGTCCCTCATGACCCAGACTGCCAGCTCAAGAGACTCTTATCTTCTTTGTTATGGTTTCCTTATACCTAAACATCGCAGCAAGCCTCTGAGTGAAGTAGACATCACCATTGTTTTCCTTCACAGCCTTTAGTACAATTTTTCTGTACTAAAAAATATTCCAATTAACTCAAACCAGCACACCTTAACAGCAGAGTATAGGCAGGAGAGGGAGGCAGAACAAGGCAAAAGGTGCAAGGCTACAATTTCAGCCATACTCTTTCAGACCATTCTCAGTTGTTACCTAAAGATGTGAGCTTGTATGGCTTGGCAACTGGCATCAACTATCTCTCCAATCCACAAGGTATCAGGAATTGACAGCTGCAATGGTAATTGCATTTACAAGATCCTGTTATCTTCAAAGAGAGACAAGGAATGTATGCAACCATAAATTCCCATGAGAACATCAGCAGTACTTCTTGCAAAGTTTTTGAATGTATCCTTCTCCAATCCTCTTCATTATGCTTTCCTTGTCTTCTACGTAGTGTTCTAGCAACAACATTGAAAATAAAGGACTTTATTTATACATAAATATATCCACAATATTTGTCTTTCAATGGGGAGATTATTTTATTGAATAATCTTTTCTTTTTCACTCACTATTAGGGTCTGAGATTCTGCACATAGTACCCACGGGTGGCCAATAAATAATCACAGTTCTCCCTCATTGACAGATCCTCTTTATTCTCCTTTGGTGCTGCTCTCCTTCGGTGCTGCTTGTTTACTCTGAAATACCTACAGCTTGACTTGATGGTCAGAAAATGCTACAGTGCAACAGCTATAACTGATCTTCAAGACCTTCTATCACAACAATGAATAAGGTGGAGCGATACTGCCATGAGGCAAATAAAGATTTGAATTTCAGCAGTGGAACATCATGTCAGAATATCACTGACAATTGCTTCATATTTGATGTTTACTGTGGTAGTGGTTTAACACAGCCTGCTTCCAACCAACACAGAAGTGAGGGAAAGTAATATATAAAAAAAATTTCTCTGTTGAGCTAAAGAGCTTTAGTGAGAAAAATGAGATAACACAATGCACAATTGCAGAAAAAAAAAAAAAAAAAGGCAGTAAAATGAAGAAGCAGTAGAAGCTAGCATCCTATACCCTCACCCCCTCCTGTCCCACAGGCAGCACAGAGTAAAAGAACCACACCCCTAACCTGGAAACCAAAAGCAGCTGCCAGAACAGGAAGCCTCTAATGTTACAGGCTGTGTTTCAAGCACTGTGATACTTCGCTTCAGCCAGCACTTTCATTTTGAAGTTGGCGTGACAGCAGTGTGCTATTGAATATCAGCAGTGGATTCAACTCAACCCATGACAACTGTTACAGTAGTTTTTAATACAATTATTGTCAAATCACTGAACATTTAGGAAAAATGCAACATTAAAATATTAAGGTTTGACACAGAAAACAACTGCTTTGCTAAGAGAAGGCTGGCCAGTCCTCTGGTTTTTTGCATGTGTGGGACAGAGTGCAAGGAATCTGTGATGGTGAGAGTCGAATAAGACCACTATATGTGCTGTCTGATATTTCCCAGATTTTTGAGGAATCCTGCTCCTACTGCTCCTATTACTAAGCAGAACTGAGCAGAGCTGTTAGCACTGCTCTGGTGACTAAGTGAGATTGACTCAAACATGTGGATAGGACAAAAAAAAAAATAAAAAAAAAATCAAGTTTGTTAAAAGTAGAAAGAATGTGAGATGTTAACATTTAGAAACGGAGACATTGAGTTTTCCAGTGCTCACTACTATAACATTTGCATGTGGTTCTGTACCACCAATAAAGTTACATGTGCAGTAAATTTGTTTTCCTTTGCACTTTGCATTGTTTTTCTAACTGTGCACAACATTTGCTTTTTCTGGTCTGTTTGGGAGTCTGTGGGAAAAGTTCTTTAGCCCTAGTTTCCCAAGGCTCCATGAATTATCTATGAAAAAGGAAGGTCTTTGAGGTCTTCCGTGTTTGCTGTTTTTGTTGAGGAGGAGGGGTTTTGTTTTGTTTGTTTGTTTTTTAAATCCCTGAGTGAGTTAAGGAGGGTTTGTTTACCCTTCACATAATTAAGCTTGTGTAGAGGGGGCAAAAGGGAACCATCAGTTTCCTCCTTCCTTGTCTTCAGGCTGTGGCTGCTGAGTCATCCTTGCAGGGGGCTGAGGAGGTGTCTGCTGGTGACACTTGTCATCACCAACTCTGCCCTGAGTATGATTTCAGAAGGTTAGTCACTGCAGAGAGTCAAAGCAAGCTGCTCAAGAAAGCCACTGTCAGTAACTGCAAATGCAGTTGTGGAAGGCTCCCACAAAGCTAATCACAGAGGGAAAGAAACTCTATTTGAAAATTCTTGTATTTATCTAATGGATATTTTTTGATGTAAAAACATCAAAATGTATCTCTAAATTAGTTCCATCCACATTTGGAACAGAGTGAGACAGTCTGAAAATTACTATCTTTCTCTCACAGGTTTATATCTACCTCATTACTTCCCTTTTCCTCTTCTAATTAAAACATGTGAGACATTTAAAAACTGTCTATTTATAATATGACAAAGTTGCTTTCGAAGTAATTTTCTTTTATTTAGTGTTTGATCCCTGATTTCATGCACTTTTCCTCCATCTGGCAGTTGTCACTAAGGCAGATGGCCACCAGCTGGGAGGGCAATGTAAGTATCTCCCTCTAGATCCGCCGCCAGAGCTGCTCAGTAAATGCGATGTGAAGGAAAACTGTGTCAGTCTATTACTCGTGCAATGAGCTCACTTAGCTGACTTGTCACCACTTCAGGTCTTGACAACGAAATTCTACTCTCAGGCTGGAAGAGAAGAGAGGGCTTTATTTATTAGGGTGGAGGAGATGGTTTCCTTGAATTTTTTTTATTTCCTTCCCTTTTACTTCTCCAGCATCTTTAGTCCCTCTCAAGGCCTGCGACTCTGAATATCACATCTGCTGCTAATGGTTTTATAAATAAACATTTGGGCAGAATTCCTACATCTTTATGCTTAGCTTTAATCAATGATCTGTCTATAAATAGACTTGAATAAAAAGTAGCCTAAGTTTCTGGTGTCCTTAGCAAAGTTAATGAGACCTGTGTGAGTTTGCTGCCTTAGTAAACTCAGTCTACATTTTTAATTAGCATACTAATTTGGAAGTAAATTATAATGTGTAATAAAATAACGTTGAAGGAACCCCCACAGTAAGTGATTTGGTATGACTAAGCGGAAAGGGATAAAAATAAAGAAAGTAAAAACCTGACACATCAAGACTTCCATTTAATTTTGTGTTCAAATTCTCTATGAAAGAAAAAAACAAACCAAAACAGCAAAAAAACCCCAAATAAACAAAACCAGAAACTACTAAAAAATCTCAAATTTTTTAATAGCAGGGTCGCTAATAACAGTAGGGAATGGGAACCAAACAGAACATCTAACCCTTGGGAGATAAATGAGGAAGGGCTACTTAAAAATACAATAAATAACTGCAGGATTCAGAGACACTTGAAGAACTTAGGAGTAACATTTTCCTGTGCCTGTACAGAAGCTTGGAGTAGGCATAATTTTTTTAAAAAATAGATCTGGTTGCAAAAGTTTTTTTATGTTTAATGGATTTTTTCCAGTTATCAGCAATTTATGTCCTGTTGAAAATATGTATACATGTGTATAAAATGAAGCTGGAAGACACTGAAATGATGCATGTTCATATTACTGTACTTTTCTTCTTAAATATAACTTACCTTGATTTGGCCACAACAAATAAGTTCAGAGAAGAACATATGATGTCTGTTTTTACTTGACTTAAAAAGCACCGGTTGAAATTATATGAAAATTTTTAATGGCTTATTTAAAAACCAAATTAAAACTGATTAATCAAAACAAAACTCTTTCCATTGTATATATATATATACACATATATTTAAAAATCAGTATTCAACAAAATAAATGTAATGTGAAAGTTTTGTTAACATAATGCATTATGAGATGTGAATAAGTGTTATTCAGAGAATTAGTATAAACTGGATTCAAGAGAGTCTCTTCTGCCTCTGTAGGATGACACCCTCTAGAACTCCTGTGTTATCAGGATGAAACACTGACAGGTAAAGATATCAGACAGGTAAAGGATTAGATTCACTTAAGAACCTGAGAAGAATACTCTAGATGTCCAGATATTTTGCAATTTCAGTGAAGAATTTCCCTACCCGATCATTACAGTAAAATAACTGTGGTTATAAATTATGTACTACTCATTAACTATCAGAATAAAACTAATTGGATTAAGTACCTTAGAATATAAAAGAATACTTAAGATTTCAGGAAACTTTGCATATGCTATTTATTCAAATGTGCTTGAATCCATGAGCCACTAAATAAATAGTTTATGGCATTTTTCATTTTTCAATAGGGTGCATGTTTCGTTCCATGATCTTGTCTATTAAATAAGTGTGGGTTTGGGGTTTGGTCTTATTTTTGGGTTGTTTTGTTTTGTTTTGTTTGTTTGTTTTTTGTTTTCCCCACACACACGTATGGATACCTTTCCAATATTAAAATTTGTTATAACTTTAAACAAGGATATAATGTTCTGTTCTTTACGTTCAACAGATTATAGAACAAAGACCTGTTTCAGTTTTATCTGTGAAATTACTGTTGAGGTTGAGGAGAAAATAGATGTCTAGCACAAAGATGGTTTCTCAGCAGACTTGGACTCTGGAAGAGGTAAGCTGATTAATACTTAATTTAAGGAGTAATTAATGATATCAGGATTTAAGGAGTAATTAATGATATCAGGATAAGTTATTCTCTAACAAGAGTACATTGACTTGAAATACAGAAGAAGAAAGACTCTTAATTTGCTGCACATTGTTTTACTACCTCAAACAAGTTTCAGTATTTCTCATTATGTCTCATATTTCCAGTATTCTAATGACCTTTTCTGGATTGCAATTTTTTGGTTGGATTTAATTTTAATTATTGTAAGACACATTTTTTAGACAGAAACTTTGTTTGTTTACATCTCACAACATCATTACCTTTGAGTTGTTAAAATTAAAATTCCAGCAAGCATATTTGGCCAGCTGTCTTTCCTTTTCATATGTAAAAGCAAAACTGTGACCAAGATATCTTTTCTTATGCTTTTTGTTCTTCAGAACAAAGCCCAGTGGCTCTTGCATTATGAAACTTATGACTCTGAATTGTTAAATTAAATTATTGATTAGAGAAGCCAGGATACATTTACAGTGAAGGAAGAAACAATGTAAATTACAAAAGAAAGTTGATTATTTCCAGCTAAGCCTTCTACACACTGTAACTGAAAGTGTTTGAAGATGGTTAAAGCATAGGAAAAAAAATGTGTAATATTATTCCACCTCTCAGCCAAAAACTGGTTATGTTGAGATTTTACCACAGGTTGCCAAAATAAATACCAGGTTATGTGATTTGTGGACTTTGGCATCCCTGGAACAAAGCAATCCCAATGGATAGATTATTTTATGAGGGGTAGAAACAGATGGTTTAAATGAGCAATTTATTAATATTGTTTGGAAATTATTTTTTTTTT
>VWYK01033756.1:0-14451 GCA_013399775.1 Semnornis frantzii | reverse complement strand
ATAAAAAATCCTCAGTCTCATGTGTCCTGTCTGCCAATTTGGTTGGTCTTAGGGCATGTAGGGTGCAATTCCAGCAGTCATTCTCTCTCACACTCCCTGATACTGCTCAACCTACTTAATCTCCTCCTCCACCTTTGTCACTAAATGGAGAAGTTCCTCTGTATGAGTGCACCTCAGACACCTGTGCTTACTCCTGCTGTCCAGTACTAACTTAGTTTTACAGATGAGGTACAGAAAGGCTGAAGGACACACTCAAGAGAAAAAGCTCAGTGATGCTGAGGTTTGACATCTCTGGTTTTCCAAATCCTGGGCAGCTCCTCTATACTCTGGGTCACCCTTCTGCTGGAATCATAGAACCGTGGAAAACATCCATCTGGAAGAGACCTCAAAGATCACCCAGTCCAACCTTCAGCCCAGGACTGAAGGGTCAACACTGAACCATGTCCCTAAGAACCAGGTCCACGTGCTGCTTAAACACCTCTAGGGACAGTGACTCTACCACTGCCCAGGGCAGACCATTCCAGTGTTTGATGACCTTATCTGTGACTTCTGTGTTTATTGTTTGGTGTCAGTGTTATTCTATTGCTCTCTCGGCTCCCTTTTTTTCTAGCATGGTCACAGCTCTGTTACCTCAGCTAATTCATATCTGTGACTAGAAGCATTTATGCACTTGGAGACAGTGTCATGTCACTTGAGCAGTTTCTGCCTCTGAAATATTGGTTCAGTGAGTGAAGTTTGCCCTGAGGCTGTGGAGCAGACTTCAGTCTGTGTATCAACTCCTGAAGTCCAATCGTCTTGCAGCATGCCCCTGTATGTACTTAGTTGAATTGTTTTGTTGTGGGACAGTGCTTGACCATGAAGCTTCAACTTAGCAAATTACTTTTTAATTTCTGCTTTCTGTCTGCTACCGCCTTGCCTTCGAAGTTCATACAGCAGTTGTTGGGATATTTAGACCTTCAGATGACCCTTTGCGTTAGCTATTTCTCTCTTTTTCTCTCTCTGCTTGCTAGAATGCCAGAAATCCCCCTCACCTTGAATCAAAATCAAGCCATTTTTCCCAAATTTCTTTCCTCTCTACAGCTTTTCAAAGCTGTTTTACAGCATCAAAGTAGAGGCTAAACCCTAAGCTGTTTTCTCTGAGCAGGAAGCTTTGGAACAGCTTTCCCAAGGAGGCGATGGAGTCCTAATCCTTGGAGGTATTTTGAGAGTTGTGTAGATGTAGTGCTTAGGGATGTGGTTTAGTCAAGGACTTGTCAGTGTTAAGCTAATGATAGGTTTCAATGATCTTAAAGGTTGTTTCCAATCTAGGCAATTCTGTGATTCTGTGTATTCTCAACCTGTGTTCCAAGGACATGTGGTGACTCCATTCTCCTTCTCCAATTACAGTGATGGAAATCTTCCTCACAGCCTTTTGTAGTCACTTCTTCTTTCATGGTGTACTGAGGAAAATAGTTCTCTCAGATCCAAACACATGTCCTTGTCTTCTTACGGTTCTTCCTTATAAAGCTGTAAAGTGACCTGGACAGAATCCAGGTAATTCTGGGTTATTTTCTTGCCCTGAGTTCCTTCACTAGTTGGTACCTTTTTTTCCCACTTCTGTTTACTGCTTTGCTAGCCAAAGTGGATCATTATGGGGGGCTTGGTTTGTAGTCTAGAAATGGAAGGATGGTCAGGATGAGAGAACTGTATAACTGAATTTCCTGGAAGACTCAAAGAAAGATCAGGATGATTTTTAAGAATGTGAAGGATGAGTTGTTATTGCTTACCTGACTCAACTATTGACTGAAGTGCCTGACACAGAAGGATTTAGATGTCATTATGTAAGGTATCAAAAACTCATGTAAATCAGAATTAATTCCAGTATGTCTCATGAAATAGAAGGCCATACACATCTATCATCACTGTGACCTGAACAGTTATCCTTTTGCAGGGGCTTAGTTTGCTCTTACCAGTTATGCTTGGAAGTGAGAGAATTTGAGCGAGCCCATTACTCAACCTGGCACTCACACCAAGCTGTAGCTACTGTCCCTTGTGCTGCATTACTCTTTCTCAATATACATTCACCACTTGGAAGAATGGAGCTCTCCAGCCAGAGGTCTCACCAGGAGACTGGTAAAATGCTCTTGGTTTGACTTACTTTTGTTTTTCTCCAGTTGGTGTTTTCCATTTACCTTGCTACTTCTTTGGTCTTGACTAACTCTTTAGGGTTACTAGGAAACCCTTGTAACCTGTGATGCACACAGTTTGGTTCTTCCCACATGTGCTTACCTGTCTAGAGGAGGAAAAAGTTCAGCTTGGTCCACATAATAGACCTGTATAATGGGTGAATGCAGAAGACAAGGCAATAAGGTTTGGAGAATTCATTTGATTCAGACAGGAAGTCCTATGTGATACAGGAGTCAGCCACTTAGGGCTGTGTCTAGATGGGATAAAAGAATTATACAGATTTTCTTTATACTCTCATCATGGTTACATAGAGCAGCATAGAAGTAGTCTATTATGGATAGTAGAGGTCAGGTGTTTTTATATTTACTACTAATAAGTGGGGGTTGTGCTGTTTGAAGTCACCTGAACAAAACAGTTTTCTGCATAGAGTACAATGGGGCTTAGATCCCTGACTTTTATCTTAAGAGGCTTTCAGAAAGTCTCATCAGTGCTTTTATACTCTTTAAAGACCTGTTCCCAGCTTCGTGGTTTCCACTGGAGGGCCTGAGAGATCAGCTTATTCGTAGCTCCACTCTATCCCTGCATTTGGAGGCTGCAGCCTGCTGCTCTTTAAGATTCTTCTATTTTTCAAATAATTCCTGACAACACACGATTTGTCTCTTGTGGGGAAGAGAGTAAGTAGTAAGCAGCAAGGCCCCTGAGTCAGGTTTGTCCTTCTTGTAGGGTCTCATCCAGCAAAGGAAAAGATCCCTTGTTTGTGGGAGCTTTTGTACACCTGAAGGGTCTAAGCATCAGTCTTGAAGGGATGCTCTGCAAAGCAAAAATTTGCAGTGTTCAGTGGGAGAATGTGGCAACCTTCCTCCCTTTCAATACAGTTAGGAAGTTAGACATTTTGCCTATTTCAGAAATGTTACACGAGGAGAACGTGATTTTGTAACTTCTCTCTGTCATGAATTAAAACTGGGTGCTAGACACTTTTGGGGGAAAAATGTTTCCTACCCAGTTGCTCTTTTCTTCTGAGGCTCAGTAGCAGCACCGGTCCCCTCCGCAAGAGAGGATTTAGGAGTACTACTGGCACCCTAGAAAATGAAAAACACTTGAATCATTTGCATAGTGGATCAGAATCCAGCTCGCCCAGCTGCCAGAGCAAAGACCACAAACTTTCACATTTGAGTCATCTGCTCAAGAGCTACATATTTTTATGAAGAAAGAACTACATGTTTGCTTCAAAGTAATTTTGTTTGCTTTCTTGTAGTTGAATCATCTGACTCTTAGATGGTGAAGGTTATGTATCAACAGGATTTTCTTGTTCTCTTTCTCTGTTTGCTGAGCTACGAGTTTGACCTTGCTTCCAGTCAGAAGAACAATTGTTTGATTCTGGTGTCAGTATCAATGTTGGTGTCTATAGAAACCAGTCAACACTTCCTCCTAATTTTTGCAAATAGGCTGTGACTGTGACACTTGGATTTCCTGTCCCTTGCATATCTGAATCAAAAAATCTCTATATAAATGATGTCTGCAACATTCACCATCTATTGCCTCATTAAATTACAGTCTGTGTTTCTTCTGTTGAGATACATCCAGGCATCACTGGAGCCTATAATCTTCTGGTTGTTTTTTTTTTTTTTAAATCTGCATCATGGATTTGTTTAAAGGACTTTCTCAGTAGTAGCTGTAGGGAGCAGTGTGCCCAGGTGGCCAAGAGAACAAGAGGCACCTNGGGGTTGGTCTCTTCTCCTAGGCAACCAGCAACAGAACAAGGGGACACAGTCTCAAGTTGTGCCAGGGCAGGTCTAAGCTGTATATTAGGAGGAAGTTCTTCAGAGAGAGAGTGATTGGCATTGGAATGGGCTGCCCAGGGAGGTGGTGGAGTTGCTGTCCCTGGAGGTGCTCAAGAAAAGGCTGCATGAGACACTTAGTGCCATGGTCTAGTTGATTAGATAGGGCTGGATGACAGGGTGGGCTGAATGATCTTGGAGGTCTCTTCCAGACTGGTTGATTCTATGATTCTATGATGAATAGTGAGTAATATAAGCAAAGCTGGTTGTACTGCCTACAATTAGCATTGCACAACATTTACTATTTTTCCTGAATAACCTTTTAAAGTGACACTTTTTTCCAGGCTCTGTGGCAGTTTCATGTTGATTTTTCTTCCGTTTTATGTTTCAGCATGAATGATTCAGGTTGTCTTGAGAACAAGATGCAAAACCCTGCATTTTTGTATGTTGTTTAAAAATAGGCCAGATATTTCATTGAGGAGCTGTGTACCACCTTCACATTTGAGGGTGGATATTTGAAATCTGGCTGTAGAATTGCCCCAGTATTAGGAATCTGCCTTCTCATTTGCATGAAAATTTGTTCATAATCACTCATTTTTTAAACTCTGAAGTGTCTCATGTTGTACCTACACAGTGGGAGCTTGTTGGTTAGTGCTGCACTGAACATACTGTATTTTAACTGAAGGACTCGCTTTGATATTGCTGCCTCTGTCTCCTGAGGAGCACTGTGGTCCTAGGGAAGCAAGAGGAAGAAGGCTGTCCTCCCATGTTTTCAGCAAAGCTGTTGGTTGCCCAGACGGGGTGGAGCAGAAGTAAGGGATGGTGAGGGAACACAAGCTTATGGGAGATGTGTTCAGAAGAAGTTGGGAACATGAGTCTGTTTCCAACAGCAAGGAGATGCGAGAGTGGTTATAGCTGCAGACATCAAGTGTGGGTACAGCATTTTGGAGCTGGAATGACTCAAGGATGCATTGTGTGATGGGAATGGGATTAAGATGAAGACCCAGAAGGAAACTGGGATAAACAATAGGAGGAGGGAAGCAGCAGGACTGAAGCAACAGGGAGATTGCTGTTCTGTATACTGGAACAGAGTTGTGATTCCTGAAGTTGTAGTTGGACACTGCTTGTCCTGTCTAGCATGAAGATACAAGACCTTTCCACCTCTGGTTGATTTCTACAGTCCAAGTGCTTGATAAAACCTTGTAGCCCTACTTAGATGGCAAACTGAATTGTACAAGTGCTGTCCGTCTCCATTAGTGCAAAAACCCTGGTGTGAAATCACACAGTTCAGCTTCAAGTGCTGCTAAGGCTGTTCAAAGTGCCTAACTTGGCAATAAAATGGGTGAGAAGCATTCATATAGTTTGTTCAAGCAGCTCAGTGGTGGGGAAGCAATATCCACCAAGTGTCTCACTGGTAGTGGTATCTCATGTAAATGCATCTTTTTCCACCTGCTCGTACCTCTTAATCTTGCCGTTGCTGTACTGTCAGCATGAATATGTGAATGCAGATTGTCTTAAACCTGGAGTTTTGGTTCATGTGAGGTCCTGTCCTCTGTTTCCACCTGCAGTTTTCTCAGTGCCTCCAATGGAAGAGATCTTTGTGTTTGCATTTAAAAGTGTCTGTTCCAGTAATGCAGAAATGCGCCTAAATGCAGATGGCCTCTTTTGGGTCTGCCTGTGTTGGCACAGGCTTCCATGTGCTCGCCACACCTTCCCTTGGAAATGACCCTCAGTGGTCTGCTCTGAGGTAGAGTGAGTGCAGCCCAGCTGGTGAGGCAGAACTGGGTTAGCATAAAAGAACGTAAGGAGTAATTTGTAGCTGCTCCAGTTTATTTTCACCATAATGGATTACAAAATGCTTTTACACCAGACTGCTAGCACTTCTGAAGGGAGAGAGTCATCACAGGAAGAGGGACAGCTGGTGTGGAGCACGTGTGTGGGAGGAAAACCTCATCAAGTGGTGTAGCTGGTTTTGGAAGAGACCTTTGTCCACAGCCTCAGTCTCTCCGAGTCTCAGTTCTGTGTGTGATGGGGAAAAAACCTCCCAGGGGCATTGCGAACATGAGCTAATTTTAGTGTTCCAGGCAGTTAGATAATACGGTGACAACCAGGAAATAACCTATAAGGAAAAAACTTGTTCTGACCATTTTTAATAGTGAGAATGAAGCAAGCTACCAAGTGTTGCTTATTCAGTGACACCAGCTCTACTATGCCATGAATGACAGTTTCCTGTGGAAATAAAACCTTGTGTGATCATAAAATGAAGAAACAGATGAAATGTTGCACAGTTGGCTTTACTTCTGGTATTTCCATGTCTTCTTAGTGCCTGACTTAACATTTTTGACATACTTCTACATGCTTCTGTGTGAAATGAAATGTTTGTGACCAAATTTGCAGTTGCTCAGTACTTGCTGTCCGGAGATGTCAAGCACTTTAAAATTTAGAAGGTTTGCAGGACATCATAGCATCTTACACTTCTGCCAGTATACTTCTTTATGCACATTTCTGTCCCTGAAAGTACTCATCTCTAATTGTTAAAAGTTACTGCAGCTTTAACTGAAGGAGGTAAGAGGAGAAATGGTTTTTCTAACTCACCATTTTGTAAATATGATAGAAAATGATATCTGGTCACTTTTTGCAAGTCTCCCTGATAAATCATTCCCCTGTATTTTTAAGTCCTGCATAGCAACAGGTGAGTGAGAGATACATGAAAATACAGGTATGAAACCACAGATGTTGTCAGCAAGGAAACAGAATCAGGTTAACTCTCATAACCAGGCTTAAATTGTTTTGAAAATAACACTATTAGAAGTGATCTGTGTCTTACTTGCACACTGTTCAAGGAATTGGGTGTCTTATTGTATGAGAGGAAACAAGTACACTGATCAGTAAAAAAAACCCCGAAACTATCAGAAGATGTGTTGGGGACTTTCTGAGGTGCTGGCTGTGAATCACTGCTGGTGATTTCACAGAACCACAGAATGTCAGGGGCTGGAAGGAACCTTGAGAGATCATCCAGTCCAACTCCCCTGCAGAGCAGAATCACACAGGAACTCATCAAAGTGGGTTTTGAGTATCTCCAGAGAAGTAGGCTCCACAGCCCATCTTGGGCAACCTGTTCTGTCACCCTCAGAACGAAAAAAATTCTCTTCATGTTTACATGAAAATTCCTATGCCTCAGCTTCCACCCATTGCCCCTTGTCATGGGCATCACCAAGAAGAGTCTGGCTCCATCCTCCTGGCACTCACCCTTTACATATTTATGAACATAAATGAGGTCACCCCTCAGTCTCCTCCTCTCCAAGTTAAAAAGCCCCAGCTCCCTCAGTCTCTCCTCATAAGAGAGATCCTTCATTCCCTTAATGATCTTTGTGGCTCTGCGCTGGACTCACTTGGAGTTGCAAGGATTCAGCATCTGAAAACCAAACATACAGAATACAAGCTGCAGAAATATGCAGCTGTGAGAAAACATTGGTCTTACCAGGTTTGCCACAGAGTAAACAGTGTGTGAACTCCCTATGTTAAGTGCCCTCGAGTGCTTTCTTAGGCCTGGGAGCCTTGTGATAGCCGAGATGCCTCACCCCCCTGCCTGCAGGGAGTTGCCCCTATGCTTTACTTGGGGCTAAGATCTGGTGTTGGCCAGCTCCCGCAGAGCCTGTCTGTACTGCTGTACATACACTTTCCTGTGTACCCAGCTGCCTTGCTTGTCAGTCCATCTCACATTGAAGCATGCTCTCTCTTGCGCTGCCTTCAAGAGAGAATTCCTTTGTGCAGTACACCTAGAATAAGTGTGGCGATGTGAAGTGCCTTTGACTTTTGTCTTTCTCCTTGAGGAGGTAAAGATGATGTGCCTTGTCCAGGCAACCTGATGGCTTGAGGAACATTGGGGCTTTTGCTTCTGAGGCAGGGTGTTTAGTAATTCAACTTCACTGCTATCCTGTTTGTGTTACTTATCCAGGGGCGTAGCAGAGATCTGTTTTTTGATCAAAGAGCTTTCTTGTGCTATAGTAGTACAGAAGCAGCATTCACCACACTAGTTGTGTGAAATGCCCGTTGCCCTTCTGTAAATACGCTTTCTGCCCTTTCCTTTTCTTAGATCCAGCTTACTTGAAGTTGTAAACTCCATGGAGCAGGTGCCATCTGCTAATGTGTGTTTTGTACAGTGGGTAGCGTGGCAAGACCCAGGTTTCGTTTCAGTTTCTGGCCACGCTGTAACGTAAATGAGGGTACTCATTTTGTGGATGAATAATTCACACCAGCTGAACTTGAAGAATTTCCTTCATGTGGGCTGATGAGGAAAGGGAATTTTCAGACTGAGAGAGGACTTTGCAAGTCAGAGTGACAACTGGCTGCTGGAGCACTGTATGGAGATGCAATTTGGAAATAGCTTTAGAGTTTAGAGATAGCTCTTTATGTACTAACGCTCCCAGATGAGTCTAAGGGGGGGGAAGTTCACACCTCTCTGTGTGCCGTTGTTTCAGTCTGCCAGGCTGCAGACTCAGCGAGAGTACAGCATGCAGGTTTTCATAGTGAGAGCTTTTGTCACTCCTAGAAGTGCTAGAAACTTAATTGCTTCCCAAGGCAAGCCTGGAATCTGGAGGACCCAGTACAACCTGCTGAGAGAGAACATAAATCATGAGATACTATCAGGTTTCTGTGCTTGGGCTTGTGTGGAGTGAATTTGCTTTGTGAGTGAATGCCTTTGGAATACGCTGCTATTTGGGATTTTTTTGTTGGTTCTTAGACATGGCAGTAATTGTTCTTAGCTTTGTTAATAAGCATCTCTGTTCTGCTCTGTAGTTACTGTTCATTTTTTCTAAAATGTGTGCAGACAAAAAGAAATATTTGTTCTGCTTTGAAATCGTGAAAGCATTTCTGCATTTAAACGGATTAACAGGCTTGATCCAGGTAGTTCCCAGCCATTGTCCCTTCAGATAGGCGTGGGGAGAGAACTGGCTGGTTGTTATTTGACCATTGCCGTTCAGCTTTGCTCAGAGACAGTTCTTAAAATGTCAGTATTTATTTGTTCCCTTTTTACACTGGTTCGACAGCTACTTTTTTCCCTAACCAAATGAACCGTGATGGCAACTGAGAAGAAACTGCCTTTTGTAGATAAGGAATTGCATTTTCAGATGCCCTTAAATAACACAGTTCCTTGAGCTGATTTGTTGGGGTTTTGGGGGGGTGTTTTGGTTTTTTTTTGGGTTTTTTTTTTGTTTTTTGTTTTTTTTTGTTTTTTTTGCCAAACTAACTCTTGTGGAAATCTGTGGAGCTGACCCTTAAGTTAATCTGTGGGATTTCTGGCAATCTTATCCACAACCCGATTTTAAATGTAGTTCTCCCCATCTTCTTAAGCTTCATTTATAGGCTTACCATTAATAGGAATACTCTTGATTTATTTTGCATGGAAATGAAAGCAGGAAAAGGTTTTAAGGTAAACTAGCTAAATAATCTGGGGCATTTCGATGAATTTCCCTTAGTATTAATCCAGTAAAGTTGCCCTATTAGATGCTGTTTGAAAGGAAGTTCAATGTTTAAAGAAGGTAAACATAGCAGCTGACATTCAATACATCTTCTCAAGTCACCAGCAGAAACTTCGTTGAACCTTGTTGGCAGAGATGCCTTCTGCAAAGGGTTCCTAAAAACACCTCTCTAGCTATTGGATCAGTTTCTGAAATGCTCTGACACTGCAGTGGGTCTGGTGCCAGTGCCTGGACACTTGAGTCAGCTCCAGTTGGAGCTGAAGAGGAGCTGAGTTTTAAGACCTCTAGAATGCCGTTGTGTCCAGGAGAAATTGAGGGCTGGAGTAACATGCTGTGCGAGCGGTGACACGTTCCTAGAAATGGATGAATACTCTTTTAATTTGGGGATGTTATATAGCTGAAGTTACTGAGATATTAACGCCTAGAAGCAAGAGATCTGCAGCTCTTAAGATTGCCTGGCAGACAAACAAGCGAAGATCTAAATTGCTTTGAGGTGGTGACAGTTATCACAGCTTGGTGCAGACACACCTCTGCCCATACTGACAAACACAAATACCAGTTTTGCTTCACTGTGCTCTTCTTGGCTGGTGTACAGCTTCAAATGGCACTATACCTTCACAGCTCTAGGCACAGAAAATGGAAACATGGGGCAGCAGCAGCAGTGGCCTCTTATCTACCGGTTGGGTTTAAATGCTTTGAGTAAAGACAGTATTTTGAAAAGACATTCAATCTGTTATTTGAAAATTGCACGTTTAATGTATGACATCATTCTTACCCAAGGTCACACTGTAGAGATTGTACTGGATGCAAGGGCACATGTTGGTCCCTGATGAGGACAGTAGCAGAAGGAGGAAAAACACTATTTTCTTTCTGCAATAGGAGTTCCTCCAAATGTCATAGATAACTGGAAAGTCTGTTTTCAAAGCAGCTCTGACCCTATATGCAAATAAATTTTCTGTGATTTCGACTTTTGCTAGAAATCACATCTATTATGCAGCTGTATGACAAAGCGCTGCCCTATTAATACCAAGTGCTTCCTGAAGAAACTCATTTGTAATCCAGGGTAGGTTACAAGTGAAAAAGGGTTGAGATTCCCCCAGTCTACATCATGGCCCACCACTTATTTCAGTACAACCATCAGCTACAGCCCACCTGCCTGTGAAAGTTTCACATTAAGACAAAGCGTATTGATAAATCTTACTGTGTTTAGTCTCCTGAGACTACAGATTGACATCATGGTGCTTGCTGGCCACTTCTGTGAGCCCCTGCTTGCAAGTGTGGAGTTAGAAATGAGCAAGGAAACTCTGGCTGATACCCTTGGCATTGCAGTGTGGGTATATTAACTTCATTAATTTACTGGAGAAAAAAAATTCATTTGGCAGTTCCATAGAAAAACTGGCAGTGTTTCCAGCTGCTGTTAGCACTGAATTTAACCACAGTACTTTCAAGTCACCTTTTAAAGCGTTGCAAACTACTAGAGGGGCAGGATATTGCACTGGGTTTGGGTAGCTTTCAGAAGGAGCTAAGCAGGATCTTTGGTTAGTGATAATTGAACATCCTGATTGCCATAGCATAACTGGAGTTCTGTTTTTAACTCAGTGACTAAAGTCTGTTGTGAATTCCTCTAATGAAGTGGCTAAGCTCCCTGAGTGCCACGATGGTGGCATAAGAGCAACACTGACCAAAGTCTCTGCTATGTTTGTCTGCTGCCTTTATCCATTCTGCTAGATGCTGCCACTGCACTAAGGGCATCAAGGCAGGCTGCACAGCTGGCACACAGCAATACCAAGGCCTTTGTCAGATGGAGTGTTTTCTCTTCCAACTTCCTTGTTACCTTTCTGTTGTAACATGCAAGGTGCTGTGATGGATTCGATGACTTCTTTTTCAGCTTAATGCTGTTTGTACTGCTGTAGACTCAACAGTTTTGTCAGTTCTGGGTTGCTTTGTGGCTCACCTTGGGTAGGTGGTTGTCTCCTGTATCTTCAACAAGCACTAAACTGACAGGCATTGCTCAGTAAATAATGTCAATGCAAGGTACAGTTGCCTTGCTGGTGCTCAAATTTTCAGTTTTCTGAAAAGCCAGTAGATGGGGTATGTGCAATTCCTTTGTAAAATCTCTGCCCTTCTCAACCCAAAGATGCAACTTTAATTTTTACATTTTTTGTTTCACAGAGTCGGGGGCAGGGCATGGTGGTGTTTTTGGTTTTGGTTTTTCCTGTTAGGGATGTCCCTCCACATGAGTCACAAATCTGGGACAAGTGAATCCATTATTTGTTTTCCTGAGAAGAGGACACTGCAGAGCGTAGTGTGAACCTACAGGGAAGTAAGCTGGCCCAAGGTCATTTATGCCTTTCAAATTGAAACTGTCTAGAGATGAAGTCCTGTTAGGTAGGTCCTAAGTGCTTATACCTGACTTGCGGTGAAGAAACCTTCAAATGATTGGGTAATAATTAACCAAGGGAACTCTACTAAAACACAGTCCATGTCTGATGTGTGCATGTAGGGAGAGAATATCTTGCAAAGAAATAAACTAAAATTAGAATACTCTATCAGAATAAAGTTATCTTCTGAGAAGCAGCATGAGTGCTGATGGCCAAGATCTGCAGCTGAAGTTTCCCCAGAGATTTTGGGAAGAAATGGTGTGTGTACACACACATACTCTTCTCCAAATCATTAACACAATGCTAAGAATGTAAAAATCTTTGAAGCAGAGTGACCTCAGTTAATTTAAAGGAAAAGTTCAGTAGTGGAGTATTGCAGAATCCTGAAGGCACCAGTTTTGCTTGTGCCTGTGGTGAAAGGGGCAAATAACATGAACATGTTACCTTGCACTGCCTTTCAGAGGGGAACCAGAACAGGTGTGTTTTAATCTGGTGTGGTGAAGTGTGCTCAGAATACTCTGAACGTGTAACAGTTGCACAAATGATTCAGTTTCCTAGCAGACTAATTTTGTGTTACAGCATAATTTGTTTCCCCTCTGTCTTTAATGTGCCATTCTGCTGAGCGTGCAGTTCACATCGGCTGCCTCGGGCAGGCTGCAGGTCAGCTTTTGAATGTAGAAGAATTCATGAAATTAAAGTATTTTGTGTACAGTTAACAGCAGTTGTGCGAGTACAAAGACTTTGCTTTATCAGCACATGTGGTGCAGGTTTACATTTATGTCCACATCCAATTCTTAGTTTTATTGCAGCCGAGGGAAAAAAATCAGGAGCTTGGTGCAGTCTTTAGCAGTCTGCTTTGGTAGCCAACCAGTCCACTTACCCTTGTGTGAAGCAGGAGCTAGGGTGGTTCTTTCTTCCATTAACTCTTTGATGCTGGGAAGCAGGCATGGTTCACAGGACATGGAAAGAGAAAAGCCTAAAATAAATGCAAAATCAGCAAAAACTCTGTGCTCACCTTACACCAAACCAGGAAGGGTTTTGTGTACTGTGAGAGTGGTTCAAGGGAAATGTTTACTGGACTGCTGTGGCAGACAAGGGATATTTGAGAAGGTGATCCAGCTCTGCTGGAGTCTGAAGGAGGAGCAGAAGGCAGCTGTTCCACTTGGAAACTGGAGTTGGGTTGGGCACTTGCTGGTTAGTTGAGAGGGTTGCTGGCTGTCTGCAGTAGCTCAGCTGTTTCCCATGTGACGTGGCTGTGTTTCTGTACTTCTTCGCCCAACCCGATGCTGGAGTTTGGAGCAGAAGGCACTTTTTCTGTCTAGTTAAGGCTTTTTCATGTTGGACTAGGAGGAGATGGGGAGGAATCATATCCATGCATGGACAAATTTTGAGAGGAGTGCAGATGGAAGGCATATATCCCTGTTTCTCAAGGGATTCAGGAAGAATCAGTGTTTGTAGCCCCTCAGTTTGGCTGAGCCAAGTGCCCGTCATGCAGTGAGCAAAGGATGGGGTGGGATTTCCTTGCAAAGTGATTAATGCAAACTCCACGCTCTACAAGGGGGGGGAGTCATTTGTGAGCGGTGGTAAGACCTTTTTTCCCAGGTTTAAGTGCTGTGCTGTCCTCTTTTTAGACCAAAAACATGAGAATCCGGCAGAAGGATATGAAAAAAAGATTAGCTTAAATTGAAACCTAACATCTGGAACACCTCGAACTCTGGCAGACCTCAGGATAATACTTCAAAGTTGTTCAGCCCCACTAGGTGCAGTATAAATTTCTGGTTGGCGAAAGTATTACTCAGAAATTGGAATCAGTCTTGGGGGGTTTCCTTGCGCTGGGCATTGTCACACTAGGTAGAAGATAGGTCCTGGCTGAGCTCTGAGCTGTTTGCATGGCTGTTCTCAATCTCCCCAGATATTTAGCAATAAACATTTACTCTGAATCGGTTTTACCACATTTGGCAACAAAGTGTAAGTATACCTGAGCCTGACTGAACTTAGCTCTCTTTACTCCCCCAAAATATGTCATTAAAGCAAAGCAAGGTAAAGATTCGTTTCATAACAGTGTGAAATGAACATAACCTTCTAATTACTCTGAAATTCAAATGTATGCAAGAACACTTGGAAAGTGCCGGGCTCCCTCAGCTCCCTGCAGTTTAACAAGTACGTACCTCCCTACTTGATTGAGCTTGGGCGCTGAAGAGAAATTGAGTACATTGGCTTATCTAGGAGTTTGCCATTCTGACACTGATGGGATGGTTCCCTGACCATGGTGTTCAGAAATCTTCCCAAGGGAAGTGAGTGCCTGTAATGCACACTGTAGCACATGGACCTACTTTATCTTTTGATGGTTAATAAGCAAGAAAGCAAATCAGCTTAGTCCTTTTTTTTTTCCCCACATGCTTCTGAAACACAGTTATTGCATACCTGCACATAGGTAAGATTTTAGGTTGTGAGATTACTAATTTGTTTCAGTGTTGTTTGCTGCTTGAATTTTTTTTTTTATTTTTTTTTTTAAATCTAAGGTAGAAGGAGCACCATTATTTTTAGCTTAAAATGAAAAACACATTTTGTCTTAAATGTCTTGATATGAAGTAATTTAAACTAAATTTCTGCACAAATAATTTTCATGAGATTGGTTGTCAA
>VWYK01033700.1:0-13210 GCA_013399775.1 Semnornis frantzii | reverse complement strand
GGCTGAGGGAGCTGCGGGTGTGTAGACTACAGAAGAAGAGGCTCAGGGCAGACCTCATTGCTGTCTACAGATACCTGAAGAGAGGTTGTAGCCAGGTGGGGTTGGGCTCTTCTGTCAGGCAACCAGCAACAGAAGGAGGGGACACAGTCTCAAGTTGTGCCAGGGGAGGTCTAGGCTGGATGTTAGGAGGAAGTTGTTGCCAGAGAGAGTGATCGGCATTGGAATGGGCTGCCCAGGGAGGGGGCGGAGTTGCTCTTCCTGGAGGTGCTGAAGCAAAGCCTGGATGGGGCACTTAGTACCATGGTCTGGTTGCTTGGCTAGGGCTGGGTGCTAGGTTGGGCTGGATGAGCTTGCAGGTCTCTTCCAACCTGCTTGATTCTACATGCACACAGTTGTAACACTGTGAATCTTAGCAGATGTCCTAGATAAAAAGGCAAGAATTGTAATTCTCATGTTATTTATTATACCCACTAAGAGATATTTCTTGAACTGAGAAATAGTGAATTTTCTGTTTAGAATTTTGTCTTCTGTATACAGAATATGAGATGTCATGATTCCTCAAACACTGCATCCAATTATGGCATCCCCAGCATAAGAAGGACACAGAGCTGTTGGAGCAAGTTCAGAAGAGGGTCACAAAGATGATCCAAGGGCTGGAGTAGTTCTGTTCTGAGGCTGAAGGAGCTTGGGTTGTTCAGCCTGGAGAGGACTCTTGGGGGACCTTAGAGCTGCCTTCCAACAATACCTGAAGGACTCCTACAGGAAGGCTGCAGAGGGACTTTCCATAAGGGTGTCTAAAGACAGGGCAAGGGGGAATGGTTTGAAGCTGAGGGAGAGTCGAGTTAGACTGGATCTTAGGAGGAAGTTCTTTAGCATGAGAGACTCTGGAATACGCTGTCCAGGAAGGTTGTGGCTGCCTTCTCCCTGGAGGTGTTCAAGGCCAGGTTGGATGAGGACAACCAAGTTAGTTGAGAGATGACCTTGTCCATGGCAAGGAGATTGGAGTAGATGATCTCTGAGTTCTCTTCTAACCTAAGCCATTCTATGAGTCAATGCATCTGAACAAAACTGGCAGAAAAACATCCTTTAGCATTTTGACAAGTCAGTATTTAGCTTCAGTTACAGATGTCCTGTTAACATATCTGTGTTGGTTTATTTTTCAGGCTGAAAGCTTACAGAAAAAACGTTGTGGCAAAATGTGTAGGTATTAATTTTTTGGTGTTTCAGATGTATAGAAACCTAAAATTCCTGCTAATGTGACAGGCCTATCTTTTGGTTGGTACAAACCTAACAAAGACATCTTCTGCTTCTGCTCCTCAGTGTCAGTGGAATATTAACAGATACTTTTAAGCTCTTTATCTTAAAGTTTAACTCATGTAGCTTAGTTGCAGCTTGCAGTAAGAGTGGATCAGAAAGGGTAATGGCTTTTATCAAAATTGCACAACTAGAATGAACTCAGCAGTGTCTGTGTTCATTGCTGTCTCCTCAGCATTTTCTACTAGTTGTAGAGTAACTGTGTGTGTATACATACAGACTAACTTCATGTTTCCAAACCTTTTTGGTTTTTTAGGCGATTCAAGAAACTATATCAGTGCTTATTTAGAGACTTGTGATAAGGCTTTTACTTGGATTTTCACTAATACACCATCAGCTCTAGAGAGGTTCTTCTTCCCCTCTCTCTGCCCCGGTGAGACCACCCCTCAAATACTGCATCCAGTTTTGGGCTCCCCAATTCAAGAGAGGGATCTGTTGGTGAGAGTCCAACAGAGAGTACTGAGGATCACTGGGGGACTTGAACATCTCTGCTGTGAAGAGACTGAGAGACACAGGGCTGTTTAGTCTGGAGACTGAGAGGGGACCTTGTTAATGTCTATAAATATCTGAAGGGTAGCTGTCAAGAGGAAGGTGCCAGGCTCTTTTTGGTGGTGCCCAGTGATAGGACAAGGAACATAAGTACAAGCCAGAACCAGGAAGAAGAAAATTCTTTATAGCGACAGGTGCTGGAGCCACTGGAACAGGCTGCCCAGAGAGATTGTGGAGGCTCCTTCTCTGGAGACTTTCAAAACCCACTTGGATTTGTTCCTGTATGACCTGCCCTAAGTGATCCTGCTGTGGCAAGGGGGTTGGACTTCCTTCCCTGACTATTTTTAAGCCCTTTAGCTTAGTTGTTGAAATGTGCTGTAGTTGCATTTCAGCTTACCAAAATATTTCCTTTTCACAGTATGGTGGAGACATCACAAGAAGAATGAAGCTTTTGAGAAGGCAGGCAGAAGGGAAGAAGTTGATGAGAAAAATTGGCAATGTGGAAGTACCAAAAGATGCCTTCATACGTGTTTTGAAGAGACAAACTGACAAACAGAGATGAGTGACATGCAGCTGATTATTCTCTCAACTCCTTGCAGACATTAGCACAGTAAGCTAATGTTTGATTTATCACTGTGAGAGGGAACATGTTGACTTTAAAGGGTGTAAATTAACGGTGGGAATATAAATGGAAACTGTACAGATGCTTGTAGATGATTATAAAATTAAAAGTTATTTAATTTACTTGCCCTGAACCTGAAAGTTTTCATGGTATTTGCATTTCATCCTTTTCAGACTTACAACATTTACATTTTATCACAATGCTGTTTTATTTTTGCACAGGATCAATGTGGCCAAAAGTTTCTAAAAGTATTTTTTAAATTATTATTACTTCTTCTTTGTTTTAATTGGAAAAAACTTGAATTGTTGCCACACCAATATCAAGCTGCTTCCTGTTTTACTGTTGTCAGGAAATCATGGTGATACTGGAAACTCACATCAGCAAAAAACTAATCATTTTTTCAGTGTTCCACACTTTAAGAAGGTTAAAATAAAAGTTATCAGTTTGCCATTAAACCAGCCTAGCTAGGAGCTTTAAGTTTTAATGTATGAAACCTGCCCTTGGGAGTCTCAGCTTCAAATACTGTGTCCAGTTGTGGTGTCCCCAGCGTAAGGACACAGAGCTGTTGGAGTGAGTCCAGAAGAGGATCACAAAGATGATCCAAAGGCTGGAACACCTCTGCTTTTAGGATAGACTGAGGGAGCTGGGGTTGTTCTGCCAAGAGAAGACTTTGGGGAGCTGGAGAGCAGCCCTAAGGAAAAGGACCTGGGGGTCTGGGGTGATGAAAAGCTCAAGATGAGGCTGCAATGTGAGTGCAGCCCAGACAGCAACTGTGTGCTGGGCTGCAGCAAGAGCAGTGTGGGCAGCAGGGCAAGGGAGGGGATTCTGCCCCTTTGCTCTGCTCTCCTCACACCCCACCTGCAGTCCTGTGTGCAGTTCTGGAGCCCCCAGCACAGGAAGGNAAGGAGATTGTGGCTGCTCCCTCCCTGGAGGTGCTCAAGGCCAGGTTGGATGAGGCCTTGAGTGACCTGTACTAGTGGGAGGTGTCCCTGCCTAAGGCAGGAGGTTGGAACTAGATGATCCTTGAGGTCCCTTCCAACCTTACCATTCTATGATTCTGTAAGTCTTAGACCTGCCTTCCAATACTGGAAGGGATCCTACATGAAGGCTGAGGAGAGTTTTCCTAAGGGTGACTAGCAACAGCACGAGAGGGAATGGTTTGAAACTGAGAGAGAGTAGGGTTAGGCTGGATCTTAGGAAGAAGTTCTTCAGTACAAGGGTGGTGAGACTCTGGAATATGCTGCCCCTGGAGGTGTTCAAGGCCAAGCTGGATGAGGCCTTAAGCAACCAAGTCTAGTTAAGAAGTGTGCCTGCCCAAGGTGGGGAGGTTGGAGTAGATGATCTCCAAGGTCCCTTCCAACTGAAGCCATTCAATGTAGCTGCTCCACTAATAGAGTAGTTCATGTCAGAGCATTCCTTTGGTGTGAAGGTTTAGTTAGAACATATCTTGGTGTGCTTGTTGAAGTTTTATTTATATCATTCATTTGTCAGGGAGTTCTCAAGTGAAAGCTGTGGTGTGATTAATGCAAGCTGTGGCTTTTGGAAGTATAAGCAAGGTAGTTAAACACAAGTCACCGACCATGCTATGTACTGTGATTGTAAATTGCTTTTATTTTCTAGATCTTTAGAGACTAAATTGGGTCTTGACAGATTTTCCTTTGTTACTAAATATATTTTTAGAGCAAAAATAACTAGAAATAACCTCCTGAAGTACTCAATCACCAGACAAGGCTGCTTGTAACTACAATGTGAGATAGATTAATGGTAAGGCTCTGACTTCAACCTGAGTACAAGGATGGATTGGGAAAAGCCTGGGAAAAGCCTCAGAGGGATGAATTGAACTGGACACCTTCAGAGGTCTTTTTCAACCTGCTGTACTACAGAAGAGAGAGAATTACTGGGCTGAGCTAGTTTTTGCTGGTGGTTTGTTTGGGGTTGTGGTGGTTGGTTGTGTGGGAGGTTTTTTGGTACTGGGGGGTGGTGGTTTCTTATTGGCTTGGGTTTTTTTCAAGCTGAAAACCCAAATATCTGGATGTAAACAAGCTACCTCCTGCCTTTTAATATAGGTACATAAACTGCTAATACTCTTACTGATACTGAAGACAGGATGTTACACAGGTAGGTAGCCTTTATTAAAAACCACTATCATCTAGGTGAGAAGTTAAATTGTTGAAGTTCTGTGCTTTGTTGCACTTTCTCCCAGAAAGTGTTTTCCACAAGGGCATACTCCTCCCATTTTCCTCCCAGCCAAAAAAAAGTCTAAATCAATAAACTCTGAAATTCTTCCTTTGGTGGAGGAAGGCACAAAATTCCTGACCTCTCCCTGGAAGCCTGAAGTATTTATTCATGTCAATTTATATTAGAAGCAAAACAATTTTGAAAGTCTAGATTTATATTTAACTTTTACTTATATTCAAAGTAGGAAATAGCATCCCTTGTAACAGCTCAATCTTTTACAATGATACAATGACAGGGAACTATTGCAAAGTGATTAACAGCTGACTTTAAATGACCATGTGTTAAACTTGCACACCTAACATTCCTGCAGCTTAACCTCTTTCTCAGGCATTTAATAGTGACACCAATGGTACAATTAAACAGGTCTCTCCAGAATGGAACACTTCAGCTTTACAGATAAGGAAGAATCTTAATTACCCAAAATATAAAAATCCTAAAAGTAATTTGAACTACAGGAGAGGATAACGTGCTATGGCAAAAGTTTAATAGTTTTATCTCTGGAGTAAATTGTAACTTTCAAGAATTTGGTGCATTTTTAGGCACTGCTTTTGTATTTATTTTTATTTGCCTGAACTGCACAGCAGGTCTCGAGATGCCCCCAAACTGTTTTAAGATAAATTTAAGGCAATCAAGTGCAAAAAGCTCAGTGTACATTAGATATACGTAAACAGAACATTTCATAGTAGAAATTGTACGGCTATTACAAGTCCATAGTATTGATGAAGGCCAAAACCATTCTGCCTAGAGACAAAAATGCCAAGTGTAGTTAACACTAATCAAGCCCCAAACTACAAATTCCTTGAGATAAAAGATCATCTTCTCTAACACAAGGTAGATGATTACATTGCTGTGCTAGAGTAAGTGCCCTGTTCCCCACCCCCCTCCAAAACATGCAGTGTCCCCACCACAGGTGTGTTCTGTTCCATTATGTACCAGCCAACAACAGAGCTCCAACTGTTAAAGCAAAATGCACAACACAGCAAACAGATGGAATGTGAGTGGACAGATATTGGACCTCTTAAAAAAAATACAGTACCTAGGATTCCCCATTTTAAACAGTTTTCAGCATATTGCATAGCAGTGAACTCATCTGCTACCTAAAATTGTTGCTGCTGACCCACATGGAGTTCCTCTTCAATTCTTCTTTCAGTTTTCTTTCATACTGTACAGGGGGTCCACAAGTTTATTGTGCACATGCATTAAACCTTGGGGGGGAAAGCAACAATGCCAGCTTTACATTAGTTATACTTTTACAACATGTCTTTCTAGCCACATTTGGAGTTTGCTTCAAAGCATACATTTTAAACAGGTCACTGAAATGAACAACAAGAAAGGCTACTTAGTTTAAAATGAGAAGTGAAAGACAGCAAGCACATTCCTGTCTCACTTCAGTAAAAAGTGAGCAGGATGAGACAGTTTTCTGGTAACAGAACCGAGAAAAAGCAGATCTGGAATGTTTCCAAAGGAATTAAATACAAGAAATCCACTCAGCTTTCTTTTGCATTAAAAGCTGAGTAGTAACAGCAACATAAAATTTCTTCAGACCCAAGTTTCTCACAAGAATCAGTTGTACATACACTGATACTTTTACAGCTTGAATTGCAACCTTCTGGCATACCATCTTTAATTAATGGTCTTGCCAGGACAGGCAAGAAAAACCAGAAGTACTCAGACTGTTAATGCAGATTCAGAATTCCAGTGGTTCAACTGTTTTCTCTGCTACCTGGGCTTTTTGGGGTCATATCCAAGTCATCCACAGATAACTAAAGTTTAAAAAAAAAAATAGGTGCAGCCCTGTGTACTTGATGAAATGTTACCTACATCTAGGTATGTGCGCCATTCAGTCACTGCTATGGTTTTGAGCTCAGTTCAGCTTCAGGACTAAATAAGACTAACTGATCAGTATTCACAGCCTGCAAAGGAGAAGTTCATTTTAGCACCAAAGTAAAAAATCAACTTCTAAAATTTCTCTCTTGTTGCATAAATTTGTAATTTTCTTTTCACCATGCCAGAAGTCTGTCAGCAGACACAGTTTAGTGATCATCTCTGGCAAATAATATTCAAATCCCTTTGCTACATGATATATCTGGTGGCAAACTTGAGTGTGACTGCAGCAACATGAGACTGGAGCAACTCTCCATCTGAGATTGTGACTGTGGGTGACCGCCACAAAAGGCATTTTATGCAGCATCTATTTCTAATCAGCATGTGATTATTTAATATAAAAAGCAGATGCTACTACTTCCTTCTCCAAACAGTGTCAGATTCAGCCATAATAAATAGTCAGCACACCTCTGACACAAGAACCCAGTTCATTTTGTCACCAGAGGTAATGACTTAGTGTCAGATTATTTGTGCAAAAAACCCAAACCTTAGAGCATAACTAAAGCAAACAGATTCTTAGATTTCATGAAGGATAACTACTGGGTTTATTTTGATAAGATCAAGTCTAATATTTTCTCAGAGTTTAGCACTAAGTGAGGAAATACTGAGTAACCATTTAATTCAAAAGCCATTTGTACTGAAAGGCTAACAGCTGCAAACACAACTCAAACTAGAACCACGTTTTGAACTTAAAGCATTTCACTTCCTAACAGTGTTTTTCTCCTCTAAGAAAAAGGGAAGTGAAAAGCAGATCATTATCCACTTCCTAAAGGCATGAAAAATGCTTACAAAGTGTTGCCTCTGGAATACGTAATGACAGGTATTTAAAACTCTGCTTTTATGATAAACAATTAGAAAGAATAGTTATTTTTAAAAGGGATGCACTAAAGTCTTGACTTAATAGATCCCAAACTAATTGTGTCAAAGGGAAGTCTCACTGTATTCAAGTATGCTTTGAATAAACAGATTTCCCTCCCTGGAGGTGTTCAAGGCCAGGTTGGACGAGGCCTTGAGTGACCTGTACTAGTGGGAGGTGGGAGGTGTCCCTGCCTATGGCAGGGGGTTGGAACTAGATGATCCTTGAGGTCCCTTCCAACCTTACCATTCTATGATTTCTTCAGGTTCTCATCTCAAAAA
This sequence comes from Semnornis frantzii, assembly GCA_013399775.1. NCBI lineage: Eukaryota > Metazoa > Chordata > Aves > Piciformes > Ramphastidae > Semnornis > Semnornis frantzii. The sequence goes on along the minus strand of VWYK01033700.1, from coordinate 5,526 downwards.
GAGCATGCACAAGTATGGAAAAAACAACTCTCAAGTGACTTATTTGTAGACCAATTAGTGAATTATAAAGTTCACTGAACTTAATCTGAATTCAACTTGAATTCATCATCTTCGTTCTTCAAGAAAGTAACCGTTCTCTTTTCCAAGAACATTTAAGTACATCTGACAATTTTAGCCTCCAATAGAATATTCTAACTTTCTGAAAACCTAAGGGGAATAAAAACTATTCTAGTTGCCAGCAGTGTGGTACTTGATTAAAAAAAAACCCAAAAGATACATTAAAAAATTCATATAGTACCTTGAATTTTTTTTAAATGGTGAAGACTTGTAGTAAACTATCTGTCCTAACTGGCAGCATTAACAGCTCCCTACCTGTCCCAAGAATTCTAACCTGAACATGAAGATCCAGAAATAATTCCAAATTTGACCCACATTGTTTCCTTTTGCTTACTTTCAAATCACTGAGATTTTCCCCACTTCTAAGATGGGGAAGAAATCAATGTCCTTAAGAATTGTCTGTATTACAGGGTAATTAGTGAGAAAGTAAACATTCACTTGCTGTAGCCCTTGATGGTTTTAAAGCAATGTTCAGTGTCATTCATACCTAGTGATTCTACATTAGGTTTGTACCTTTCCAAGGAAAGCTTTTGTTTATAAGAAATACAGGATAATGTTTACCATTTATCCAAGCAGCTGAAGAAGCTTTATCTTTGAAAAGAACTATCCAGCAGTGTGGCAAAGATTTAACACATCTCCTCACCCACTAATATGTAGCAGAAAACAACACACTGACAGGGTATGGACAGGGTAAAAAAAAAAAAAAAAAAATAAAACCACAGTACTGCTGAAATTGCAATCTAATACATCTATGGACACTGGTGATGTTATGAAATTACTATCTCAGATACCTCAGCTACCACAGGTGCACGTGCCAGTGTGAAAGGTGGCTGATTTATGCAACTGTGTTTGCTCTGCTAAGATAGGGGGGGAAAAAATGCTTTTCTCAGCTTCTGCAGTCTCAGTGAAAACAAAAGTCACGTCTAAGAAGTCTCAATGACTAACAAAAATCCCAACTCATTTGGGTGTCCTTCAAGAAACCTACTACAACTATGAAAAGTTCAGTCAACAGGTGTAAGTTCAAAGTCATATCAATTGTAATGTTAATTGCACTTTATGAGGTGTCCTCAGGTGGCTTCAGGGTCTGTGTCATACAGCTCAAGTTTACTAGACAGCACATTACAGCACATAGCAAAAGCAGCATGAAAGAAATATTTATTAATCCTGATAATTTATCAAGTTTTGAGTGAAACTTTCCAGTATATTTAAGATGAGTATTCTGGAACGTCAGACTGCTGCCGTTCTACATACAGTTGAAGTTTACAAAACTATGATTTCGAACTACCAGAAAGTGTTGAAAGGCTCAGACTTAAAAACCCAAATCTTAAATTCTATTGATTTGTTTTTAAACACCTCTGACTCAGTGCTCACCTTTAAAGTACTTCACAGTTTTAACTCTTAGTTCTAAAGTAGCATCTTCATCGCACACAAAGATAGTACGAGGGTGTTGCTGGAAAGCAGAAACTGTCCACATATGGTTGACTCCTTCTTCAATTGCTTTGTACAGTGCAAAAGCTTTATGTGCACCTGTTATAAGAATCATCACCTGCAAAACAAAGGTCTCTTTACTTTCAGTCCCATTACCAACACCAACTAGTCTTGAAAACAGACACATGCAACTAGAACTAAATGAGTTCTTACTTCTCTAGCATCCATCACTGTACCCACACCAACTGTTAGCGCCATAGTTGGTACTTTAGATAAGTCTCCATCAAAGTATTTAGCATTTGCCAAAATGGTGTCCATTGCTAAAGTCTTTAATCTTGTTCTTGAAGACAAACTTGATCCGGGTTCATTGAATGCAATGTGGCCATCTGGACCAATGCCTTTTCAAAGTTAAAAAAAGGAAATCATTCCAGACCTGCGAGTCAACAAATATCCCCAAACATTGGCAATTAATAAAAAAGTTGTAGGATTCTTTCTTTCTTTTTCCTTCCCCCTTTTCAAGCATTCAAAACTTACTTGAAATAAAGTTACTAGAATCTTGGACACCAACCATTAGGTTCTGGTACTGATTCTTTGTCAGGCACTGAACTTTCTTAACATAATTGAATACGAGCAGCGAGTTAGGCAAGTTGTGAAAACAGTGATTCAAAAGTCAGTGGATTTGTTTGAATCATAACACATGACAGGGTTATTTCCTCATACCTCCAACAAACAGATCAATCCCCCCTGCTTCTTCAATTTTCTTTTCAAATGCATCACATTCCGCCTGTAAATCTGGAGCATTCCCATCCAGGATGTGAGCATTATTGGGATCTATGTCAATATGCTTAAAGAAGTTATTCCACATGTAGGAGTGATAGCTCTCTGGATGGTTTCTGGGAAGCCCTGAAATCATTTAGAGGGAAATTAATATATTGCAAGATTTAAACAAGCAGTCTTTATTCCAGTCTGTGGCTAACCAGGGTAGAGGACACCAGGCAAATCTCAGTCAGGTAAAGCAGTATTTGAAATTAAATGGAGAAGAAAGGTTTCCTGCTGGCATGCAGGAAGTAAGTGGTTTACATTCCCTTAGCACACACATCTTATAACAGAGAGTGTAAAGCCTTCCAATAAAATCCAGTCACAGTGTTACATGACAACAGACTTTCTACAGAAGCATTGTGAGGATTAGCCCAGCATCCATTCATTATTTGCACTTTTGTGGACACAACAATAGATGAAAATGCTTCAGATGATTACATGGGCAGAAGTCTAACATGGGAGTACAAACAGACCAGACTGGCCTTGTGCTTTCACCAAGCATTTAACAGTTTTAATAACAGGGAAAAAAAAAACCAAACAAACCTTAGTATAGCACATTCTCAAATAATTAGCACATCTTACCTACATATTCATCCATGTTGAAAGTCTTTACATACTTGAAAGAGAGATCTCCTTTCTTGTGATATTCTATCAGCTTTTTGTAGCAGCCCAAAGGTGTGCTCCCTGGTAAATAAAAGTTTTTCTATTGTTCTATATAACCACCAAACATTTTCAATGCACTTCAGTCTCACCAGAGTTAAATTCTGCTACGATGCTTTTCCATATCAGTCCATTGCTTCTCATTTAGTACTTCTCAGATTCCCACACTTGAAACTTCTGACACAAATCAAATCCATATTTAAAAACATGTTGCAGTACTACAAAAAACAGTATTTGCGTTCTTTTACACACTGTACCTGTTAGCAATGATACAAACATACTTCTACGTTTAGTCATTTATGTAGACTTTGAATAAAACTTGCCTGTTGGCAGACCAAGTGTGAAATATCTTCCTTGACTTGGCTTGAATTGGATAATACGATTACAGATGTATTTTGCTGCCCATTCACTGGCCTGATCATAATCTTCAAGAATTACTAGCCTCATTATGGCAGTGAGGAATTTGTGTGATCAAATGAACTTAAACCTAGAGAAAATATCAAAAGTTTTAGAAATAAGAATCACATGAATAGTGACAAGACTCTTGGATTACAGAAACATGAAAAAAATTGACCTTTTATATTGATGTAGTGCTAAATAAAGGATATTTTACTTGCGTAAGTATATTGCACTCTTGCACTGCTAGTTCAAGCTGGACTGCTGGACAATCAAAAGAAAAGAATCCAAAATGATAGGTTATAGTCAAGTAAATTATTAAATTTCACACACTAAATGAACTTACAGAGAAAAGCTGAAACAAAATGAGAACAAGTCATTTTACACTTGGATCTTTAAGATAGTTACTACTGTTTGAAAAGACAAAATACTATCCTTGAAACAAAAGCAAACAACTAAATAAATCAACATGAACTCCTATTTCTTGTAACCAGCTGAGTGTCTAACCTTTCAACCCCGAGGCCCATAATAACCTCATGTTTCTACATTCAAAATACAAAATCAGAAGTAAACAGTTAACAATCCCTTCTCTCCTATTTCAGCTCCCTAACAATAACTAAGTAAGCTTATGGATCTGCAAAAATACATTAAAGCATTAAAGATATCTGAAATCTTTGCACTTCACAGGAGAAAAATACGCAGCAGGCTTTTTTTTTTTTTCTTGCCAACACGACTTTAAAAGACAAACCAGTCATTCTTTGGGGCTCTGCAGCCTGGAGAAGAGAAGGCTTCCAGGAGATCTTAGAGTAGCCTTCCAGGATCTGAAGGGGGCCTACAGGAAGGCTGGGGAGGGACTATTGACAAGGTCTTGTAATGACAGGACAAAGGGCAATGGGTTTAAAACTGGCAGAGGGGAGATTTAGACTGGATGTTAGGAGGAAATTGTTTGCAGTCAGAGTGGTGAGACACTGGCACAGGTTGCCCAAGGAGACTGTGGCTGCTCCCTCCCTGGAGGTGTCCAAGGCCAGGTTGGATGAGGCCTTGAGGGACCTGTTCTAGTGGGAGGTGTCCCTGCCTATGGCAGGGGCTTGGAACTGGATGATCCTTTGAGGGCCCTTCCAACCTTACCATTCTATGATTCTATATTTACAGGCTCTCATTTTCAGTACAACTATTCAACTGTTAATACTGGAAAACCACTCTGGATGTTAAAATTGCACAAACATCTCTTGCATTTAAGTGAAACTCGGTTTTCCACCAGTTTCTGCTTAAGCGAGTGAGGCAATTATCAGACAGACTGAGGCTCTTTAGCCAGTCTGCTGTTTTTTCTCGTCCCAGGTCTGAGCATGCTTGCCATTAGCCAGAAAACAAAGCAGATGGCAGAAGCCTAAGGCAAACGAACTGCTAAACTTCAAGCACCCACTGCTCTTGGCTGATCATAAAGGAAAAGGGAGTTGTGGAAGAAATACGGATTAAACTCCAGTAGTGCTGAAGAGCCAGGCAACTTTTCAGAGGGTCTGGTTAATCTAGCGCGGTAACATCTGCTTGTCCCACTCAACAAGGAAAGCAACGAATATCTCCTTGCGTTGCTACCTCTCCCTGGGCAGCTGAACTGTGACAAGACAAACTCACGTTTGCAAAGGGAACACTACTCCACAGGTACCAATACACTTAACACATTTCCTCGAGGAGGTCAGAAAAGAGGCCACAGAGAAGCTCCGGCGGCTTGCAAGCGTGGCTGCCTCATAAAGCTGTAACAACTCCGCGCCGAGAACGCACGGTGATGCTCCCCAAGAGCCCCGCATCACATCGGCCGCGGATTCGGGGCCAGCGGTACTTCTATTTTAACCTTTGTAGGGTGGGAAGGTGTTGGTGAATCTACACTACCAGAGAAAGAGACCTACTACAGGATCCCCACGCCTCCTCGCAAAGCTACCCCGGCCCAGCGGCCTGCCGCCCACCACCACCCGGGAGCCGCAGGCCGCGCTGCATCCCGCAGGGCCGGCAGCGGTGCCCCAGCCTCACCCAACCGAACGAGCCCATCCCGCTCACCCTAGAGAGAGCCCGCAGAGGAACCGTGTCGGCCAGCAGGAGCGGGGCGGCCCA